>VZTE01004714.1:359226-446825 GCA_013397775.1 Eulacestoma nigropectus
CACGGCCCCGAGCATGCGGGCACAGCGGGCACCCGCGCGCCGCCGCGCGCATCCGTGTGCGGCACCCGCGCGGGCACGGGAGAGCACGTGCACACACGTGTGCACTGCGCGCCCACGCGGGCACGGCGGGCACACCCGGCGTGGGTGTGCTCACGCACCAGCACCGAGCACATACGTGTGCGCACTCCCGCAGGCACCCAGGCACGCACAGCCCCGGCGCGGGCACGCGCACACACACCGCCGCCGTGCACATACGTGTGCACACGCTCACACATGCACGGGCAGGCACGGCTCAGGCATGCGCGTGCACGTGCACTGCCACCGTGCACAAACGGGTGCTCCACTCATGGCCGCATGGGCATGGGAGAGCACATGCACCACTGCAGTGCACCTGTGTGTGCACCACCCACGTGGGCAGGGCCAGCGCATGCACAGGCATCACAGCCACACACATGTGTGTACACCATCCACACAGGCGTGTGCACAAGCGGGCACATGCACGGTTTCCATGTCCATATGTGTGGTCACAGACCACATGCACAAGCCTGCACACCCCAGGCATGGGAAAGCACATGCACCATGTGCATCCACATGAATGCGTGTGGGCACGGGTGAGCACATGCACTGCCACTCTGCACGTATTTGTATTTGTGCATTCCCCACATGGACAAGGGTGGGCACATGGCTGGCATGGGTGAGCATTCACACTGTGGCCATACACGTTTTTGTGCACATACTCACATGCATACCCCAGGCACAGGTGAGTATGTGCACCTTTGCCATGCAACCATATGGGCATATGGCGACACATGGAGGCATGGCCAAGCACGTGACGCCTTCGCACACTTACTTGTACACACACTTCCACGTGCACACAAACGTGCTGGCAGCCCAGAAAGCCACCCATGTCCTGAGTGCATCCCCAGCAGGGTGGGCAGCAGGATGAGGGAGGGAGCTTCTCCCCATCTGCTCTGCTCTGCTCTCCTCTGCTCTGGTGAGATGCCCAGGAGTGCTGTCTCCAGCTCTGGGTCTCCAGCACAAGGAGGTTGTGGAGCTGTTGGAGCAGGTCAAGAGGAGACCACAGAGATGCTCTGAGGGCTGAAAACCATCTACTGTGGAGACAGGCTATGAGATGTGGGGTTGTTCAGCCTGGAGAAGAGAAGGCTCCAGAGAGATCTTAAAGTAGCATTTCAGTATATCAAGGGGGCTCCAAAAGGAGAGTTTTTCACAGGGCATGTTGAGACAGGACAAGGGGGAACAGTTTTAAAGTGACCTGTAGTGTGTTTGGGATAGATAGAAAGAGGAAATCCTTTTTCATGGGGGTGGTGAGGCACTGGCACAGGTTGCCCAGAGAAGCTGTGGCTGGCCCATCTCTGGAAGTGTTCAATGCCAGGCTGGATAGGGCTTGGAGCGACCTGGCATCCCTGGAAGATGTCCCTGCCCATGGCAGGGGGTGTTGGACAGAATGTCCTTCAAAGATCCCTCCCAACCCAAACCCTTCTGTGATTCTGTGGTGTGTATGCACACAGATACCCTCATAGAGGTGTGATTGCATAGAACATGCTCCGGAGTGTGTGCTGGAGCACGCATACATGCACGCACACATGAGGGTGTGCTGCCAAACAGCCCACGTCTAGGGAGAGAGGGTCTGGCCTCAGTTTCCACCCCACAGTGTCCCATGGGCCCCTGTGCTCATCTCTCACCCACTGCTGCTCTGGGCTCTCCATGCTGGCAGAGTCCCAAATTCTCCCCTTCCTGCTGGGCCATGCTGTCCCAGCCCAGGGACAGGGAGAGCTCTCTTGTCCCTTCCCAATGCATGGCTTTGCCTTTTGGGTTGTAATGGACTGTGGGAGTGAGGGGGGCCTACTATGGGGTTTGGACTTTTATGCTCCAGGATTCCCCATCTCCCACATGCAGAAGGGGTCTCTCATTAAAGCATCACTACCTGCCATGTCTTTATCCTTCCCCAGCTCAGGTATCTGGGATCTGTAAAATGGAGAGATCATCGCGATGGGGAGACAGACACCAGGGCCAGGGGCTACCCCACCTTTGTGGGTTCTGTTTGCACCTCTGAGAGACTTAGGACCCTGAATACTATGATGGCCCTGCTAGCCTGCATCTTCTCTTGGGTCCCATGAAGGGATCCCCCGGACACCCCATGCCATGGCCTCATCCAGCACTGAGGGCCCCAGTACCCAGCAACCTGGCCATGCCGCCATGCCTTGGGCTGACCGTCCTACCTGGCAGCAGCTGGAGCTGCATGGAGGGGTAATGGGTTTTGAATGGCTCATGGGGCACAGTTTCCCTGTGCCTGCAGTTATGCATATGCAAGGGCTTGCACAAGCAGCCCTGTGAGCTCACACTTACACACATGTGCATGCATTCACCCATGTGTGCCTTTGCTCACTTGCATGTGCACACACATGTGCATGCATTCACATGTGCACATCATACATAGGACAAGATCCCCCGTGTGTGTGTTCACCTGCATGTGCAGTCACTCACCACTAGTGCTTGTGAGCAGCAGCATGGGGCTGTGCCCCTCCCTGTGCCCTGCACACATGCGCTCACACATATGGCATGTGTTCAACTATGTGAACATGTGTGCTCACACGCGTGTGCAGGCGCTCACCTATGTAAGTGTTCAGCTGTGCGCTCCCATGCACGTGCACATCCACCTGTGCGTGCATGTATCCACTCGTGTGCACTGACGTGCATATGCCTGTATCCCCTGCGCAGCCACACTCTCGCACTCCACATGCTTCCGGCCACGCGCTGACACGCTCCCGTGCGCGTGCACGTGCGTACCCCATCATGCGCTCGCCTACACTCACACTCGCCCCGCGCACTTGTGCTCAAACGCACGGACTCACACTGGAGCATCCCCGGCGTCCCGGGGATCACCTGTGCATCACCTGTGTACGCGCCCTCCCCCGCGCGCGTGCCCGCGCACACCTGCGCTCCCGCACCCACCTGCACGCGCGTGCTCCGCGCGAGGACTGGCGCCGCCCAGCGGCCGCCGCCGCCCCTGCGCTGCCGCGGGCAGTGGGGGCGCGAGCGCGGCGTGCCCGGGCCGCTCCGAGCGACCGGCGAGCAGAGGGGTCCCCAGGGAAGGCACCGGCCACCACCCTGCCGTACCGCGGTGAATCGGGGCGCCCCGGAACAGGCTCAGCAGCAGCAGCAACAGCACGGCGACACCCCCTCGGGCACGGCCACCCCCTCCCCGGGGCTGCCCCAAAAGCTCTGGCACCGGTGCCCTGGCAAGTTGCCAGGGAAAACGCTGCATCCACTATCCGAGTGCTGTGTGACCCCTACATGCATCCCTGGGGAAGGGTCCAGGCACTGACCCATGCCCCAACTCAGCCTAGGAGCACTGGGTGCAGAAGACACCCTGCCTACAGTTGCACTTCAGGTGCCCCCTGTGCCACGGGGGCATTCAGCTCCCAAGAGTCTTGCCAGGGCTTGGTTCATCTAGGCTGGAGCAATTACCCCCTCCCCGCTCTGGTGCCACTTGCTGGGGCACAGGGACAAACCATGCAAGACACAGCTGGGACAGATGTGCAGCTCCTGCCACTGCTTTACTGTGAGAGATACAATGGCATGCAGCAACATGCAGGCGCTGGCAGCTCCTCCAGCACAGGGCCCTGTGCAGGGCTGCTGAACCCCACCATGAGAGCAGCATGGCCCACAGTGGGTGCAGTCTTTGGTCCTAGCAATGATCCTGGGGGTGGCTGAGATGGAGGGAATGTTGAGGACCCCACTCCTGCCAGGAACCATCTGACAGTACAGCCAGGCAGGTGTGGGGTGTAGTGTTTAACAGGCTAAGGGTAGCCCAGAGCAGGGGCAGCAACACAGGGGGGGTTGCTGCTGGGGCACACAGGCAGGCATGGATGCTGCCTGCACCCTGCAGCCGGGTTGTCCAGCTATGGGGCCACCCCAAAGCACTGCAGCCCACTTGCCTCCCCAAAACATTTTCCCCCCCTGCCCCAAGCTGCTGCTGGTTGCATTAAACCCCTGTGCAAAATCAGTATCAAGGCACCTGCTCATGCCATGGAGACAAGTGGACAGTGCGCGGGGTGACATCTAAGTGCTATTTGGGGCTGTTGCAGCACAGAGGAGGGAACAGGTGCCTCGTTTTGTCCTTAAGGTGTTTTTTCCTCTATTAATCACTCCTGGTGTTGGGCTAGAAGCTGCAGGTGAGGGCTGGATGAGGCCCTGTTGTCTCCATGACCACAGCATTGGTGACAGAGGGTAACTGCAGGCCTCAGTGTACTGGTCCAGAACCCCATGCCCTGGCAGGGTACCATCCCAAAACATGGGTACACAGCACCTACTGGCACTCACCTCGGCCCCCTGTGGTCCCTCAGCCAGCAAGGAGTGGGTTAAGAACCCGCTGGCCAGGGCCATTGTTTCTGACACAATGGGGAGGAAGAGGATGCTGGGGCTCAAATTCCTTCAGCTCCCACCGGACAGATGGACAGAGCTGGACAAATAGACATGACAGAGGGCGAGCATGATTTAACCCTTTCAGATGCTGCACGAATATGCCCCAGGGTAGCTGGGGGGTATTTAAGGCATGTGGTGCAGCACCAGATACAAGACAGGCACTTGTGTCCAGGACAAGCTGGAGGGACCCCATGGGCATGGAAAGACCCATGAGGGTGGTGGTAGCATCTATCCATCTGGTCTTGCTGGGCCACAGGCTGCTGAGTGGCCACAGAACCCATGACAGCTCTGTGGCACAACAGCCCCTGTCAGCACCTGGACTGGCAACCCCTCCCCTGCTTGGTAAATCAGAAAAATAAATAAAAGGCAGGGGCTGGACAGATGGACAGACACAGGGAGAGCCTACAGGGGGCTGGATCCACTTTGGCAGCAAGCTGGGACCACAGCCAGGATCCCAGAGGGAGGCTGAGTAGGGGGCTAGCAGCCCTTAGAGGCCTGGCCAAGGCTCTCGCGCAGGCACCTGAGCTGCTCCTGGCCCAGCTTGATCTTCTCCTCCAGCTCCCGCTGCTCAGTAATGAGGGCTGACTTCATCTTGACGAAGTGCTGGTAGTCCTGGAGGTGCTCAGCGGGCAGGTACCGCGCCACCATGGCACCCACTGCCTCCTCCCGCCGCCCCACGTGCTCCTTCAGCTCTTTGGCGTCCTCCAGCTGTGCCACCAGCAGCCGCTGCTTCTCCCGCAGGGCCAGCTGTGGGCAAGACAGCTGACATTGGCAGGGCATCCCGCAGCCCAAAACCTCATGGGTGAGGGTCCCCTGCCCCATGCCCACCTTGTCCTCAGCAGGGGCGTGCGGCCCCAGGCTGCCCAGGGCAGTTTCCACTCGGGCCAGGCGCCCCGAGAGGGAGAGCAGGAGGTTGACCACCTTGTCCAGGTCACCCACGAAGAGGCGGTACTTGTCGAACTCCCCTGGGGTGCAGAGGGCTTGCAGGCGGGCAGCCACATCTTCACCCAGTGCCCCATTGGCACTAATGTCCTCCTGCAGCCCCCGTTGTGCCTCCTGCAGCACCACCAGCTTGCGGCTCAGGCTCTCGATCAGCTGCAGCTGCCAGAGCAAAGGGGTCAGGGGTAACTGGAGCCACTTCCCATGGGATCGGGGGACTGGCACAGAGGTGTAGGGGTGCTGTGCTGGGGCCCACAGAACACAAGAACCTTGTGGTACCCCTGGTTCCCATGAGCTACTGGCAATAGCCAGTCCCCACAAGAATCTCAGACTCCATGTGCACTTAATGGATGCCCCCGGTCCCTGTGGGCCTCTGGGAACATCCCAGTCCCTGCAAGTACTGAGCATCTGGAGATGCCACTGGTCCCCATGAGCATCTGGTGAGACTCCCAGGTCCCGCAAGCACCTGACAATGCCCCTGGACCTTGCAGACATCTGGCAATGCCCCAGCCTCATATGAGCATATAGCAGTGTTCCTGGTCCCTGCCAACATCCAGCAATAACCCCCATGCCCATGAGTGTCTGGTGATGTCCCCAGCTCCCATGAGCAACCAATTGATGCCTCAGTCCCTGTGAGCATCCAGAAATGCCCCCAGTCTCCATGAGCACCTGGCAAGGGCAGTGGGGAACCACGAGGGAATTGTCCCCAGCAGTGTCTGTACCTTCTTTTCCACCAGCTCGTGGTCCACCTCCTCCTCCTCATCATCCTCCGAGCTCCCCTCCACTACCTCCGGCAGCGCCTTCACCTTGTTGAGTGGCTCGGCTTTGCCCACTGCAACACCATAGTGCACTGGGAAGGAACTGGAGCTGGCAGCACTCCTGGGAGGCGGCGAGATGGGCTCAAAACCTTGCCTGGGGAGACAGAGATAGAGAGATAAGCACTGGGGGTGTCAGCCTGCCCTTGGCATGGGGCTCAGTGCCATGCCAGCCCTACCTGTCCTGTGCCAGGGCCTCCAGGTGCCAGTCCTGCTGGAGACACTTCTGCCAGGCCTGTCGCTCCCCTGCCACCAGAAGCTCACCCATCACCTCAGTGGCGGTGCCAGGGGGAGCCAAGGGGGCCAGGACACTGGCCAAGGAATGGTCCCTGACAGCCACGTCCCACAGCAGTTCCTCGGAGTCCACGCAGCGGGGCTGGGGCCGGCTGCCCTGGCAGCTCACCCCCTCCACTGCCCCAGAACTGGGCTTGAGTGCCTCCGGCAGAGCAGGGCCAGGGCCACAATGCAGGGACAGGGAGCACTCACCCACCCTACGGGGACTGGCACAGCCCTGCTCCTGGTTCTGGACAAGCCTTTGGGGCTGCTCCTCCATCTCCCACGACTGCTTCATCTTTGTCCGCTTCTCCCCAGCTCCTGACACCCTGCCAACACCCACCCAGGGCATGTCAGCTCCCCTGCCCACCCATGGGGACAGAGACACTTAGGGTGATGGCCATCCCAGGCAAAGAGGTCAGGGACACCCCACAATGCAAAAAACCCCCAAGGGGTGGATTAGGATGCTCTGACACAGGGTACAAGGGCCCACAAAAGCCCTCTCATGTGTCCCGGCTGTGCCTGCAGCCTCACTCCCACTCCCACGCCATGGCAGCACTTGCCTGCAAATCTCAGCGTTGGCAGCATCAGGCCCAGGAGTCCTGTGGAGCGATCTGGGGGGCTCAGGTCGGGGCCAGGCACCTGGTGGAGCAGGGGGGCGAGCAGTGTGCCCCCAGGACTGGCCCTCCTGCTCCCCAGTGAGGCTCTGTGACCGCTCCCTCACTGCCTCAGCAATGCTGCGGATTGGCACTGGGGAAGCAGAGAAGGCAGAGCCATGCCCAGCACCATCTGGTGGGTGCTGGGATGCCCGGCGCTGCCTGTACTTCTCCCAGTTGGGAGGAGGTGGGCGGGGAGGTGGGGGGCCCTTCTTTTTGGGGATGCTGAGAGGGTCCAGCTTGGCACGGAAATGGTCCTTCCGGTCACGGCCCCAGGGGCTGGCAGGTTCCAGGTTGAGGTGGCTCTCAGAGAAGGCTCTGCCCCGTAGTGGGCGGTGCAGCGGATCCAGGGGGCTCTCAGGAGTGTGGGCCAGGCGGTCACTATCCCACAAGAGGTCGTGCGTGGATGTGGCCCGGTAGCAGGGTGGCCACTCTGGCTCGGTGCTCTCAAGGCAGGTGTGGAATGGGCCAAGCCTTGGGAAACCCAGTGGGTAGCTGGAGAGCTCACTAGGAAGAGAAGGAGGCACCCATCCTCCCGCACAGTCACCCATCTGGCAGTTCAGGCCCATTTCATGCCCTGCCTCATTTACCCCAGCTAGTCATCCAGTCGCACTGGCAAGAGAAGCCCAGGCTCATCCGCTGGGCACAGCCCCCTGGAGATGGCCCCAGACCTCTGGGAAAGGGTAAGGAGGGACCACCTTTCCTGTGGACACCCCCTCACACCCCCTTGCCCTGCATGCCTCCTCCCGCCTCAAAGGCTACCACGCCAAGGATGGCCAAGGCAGTACGGGAGGCACTTTGTACATCCTCAATCAAAATCATGACAGTCTCCACATCCCCCTGGCAGAGGTCCCCACTGAGTGGCACACACATGCCAGCACTGTGGCACCTGGCATGGGCTCACCTGATGGACTGGCTGACTTTCCTGGTTATTGCAGGTGGTTCCCACTCATCCTGAGGAAATTCCTGTGTGCGGGGGGAGGGAGTGTGAAATCCCCCTCCCCAGCACCTCTGTCCCATCCCCATTCAGGCACAGAAGGCATGCAGGAGGTCTGCAAGGCCAATGGGGGCACAGTACTCGGCACCCCAACCCAGGGTCATGTTCCAGGCATGCAAGGGGGTGCCAGTGCTGCTCCCCAGCACAGTCCCACAGGGCGTTACTCACCGGGACGAAAGCTCTCCGGGGGGGCCAGGCATCGCTCTCTTCTCGCCCAGGATGGGGGGCCGGGCAGCAGCAGTCAGGGCAGCGCACCCAGGGCACGGGGTGACAGCGGCAGGTGTGGCCACGGGGCAGTGGTGGTGGGCACAGGTCCCCTCCACAGTAGCGGCAGGGCTCAGGGCGCAGGGGAACCCCATAGGGGTAGGAGAAGCCCCGCAGGTAATCCAGCTCCCCTGGCCTCCCCAGTGGCTTGTAACAGTGTGGCTCCTCCCGGCAGCACTCAGCATAGGGGCCAGCAGAGCCAGGGCGGCTGGGTGAGGGGGGGCTGTAGGTCTGGTCCACGGAGAGGCGGCGGACATCCCGGTGCTCAGGGCCAGGGGGCTGGAAGGCGCCGGGATTCCCTGCTGGCGGCTTGCTGTGCCGGGGTGGTGCCGGTCGGCTGCTCTCCTCAAAGAACCGGCGGCGGTCGGCGAAGGGCAGCAGGACCGCCTCGTCGCTGCCCCGTGGTGGGGAGCTGCGGGCCGCGGGGGCCTGGCTGTAGCCCTCCAGTTCACTGGGGCTGGGCGAGTGCTGCGGCTGCAGCTTGTGCTCCGGGGACCAGCGCCAGCGGCCCCTGGCTGTTGGCATCACCCGCTCAGGGGACGGGGGCCCTTTGGGGGCTGGCACTGGGTCAGGGGTGGGGATACCCAGGTCCCCAGAGCGGCCAGCGTTCCTGCTGTCCTCACTCGGTGCAGGGCTGAGACACTCAGGCAGGGCAGGGGGTCGCTCTGCCAGTACACCGCCATCGGGGGGCTCCTCAGTCTCCTCCACTGGCTCCTCACCAGGTGGAGGTGCACCAGGACCCCGGCTCTTCTGCAGCTGGGCCTTGCGCCGCTGGATCTCATTGCGCAGGCTGGTGGCGAAGCGGTCGCTGCGGCGGCGCATCTGAGCAGAGCGGTGGGGTGGACCCCCAGCCCGCCGGGCCCCTCCGCGACTCTCCTCCTCCACTGGCCCCTCAGTACTGAGTGCTGGGCTGGCCCCCTGGCCATCCTGCCCGCAGGCTTGCTGCAGCTCAGGGCAGCAGCGGCAGGGCAGCACGCGGCAGCAAGGCTCTGGGCAATGCGGGGGGTCCTGGGCAGCCCCTGTGGTTCCTCCCCGGCTGCCCTCAGGATGCAGCGGGGACAGGGTCCAGCGTTGCCCACTGGGGGCTGGCGAGGCTCGCCCGCTGCCGGTGCTCAGCTGGAGGGAGCGGAGCTGGGAGGCCAGCAGTTGCTCGGGAGCACTGTGCCGGTGCGACACGTGGCCCTTGAGAGGGGACAGCAACGGGTTGTCACCTGCTGTCATGGCATCGGGCACTCGGTGCATGCTGTCATCCAGGTATGGCTGGTTGTCAGACTCCATGCTCTCCCCTAGGAGTGGCTCAGCTGGGCATCGGTCCAGGTGGGAGCTCAGCATGTAATACTGGTCAGCAGAGAGACGGTCCTTCGTGGGGTATGGTGCCAGTGTCCTCCTGCCCCCCACTTCCGCCTCCCCATCCCGCTGGCAGAGGAAGGTGTCAGAGATCCACCGGCCCTTGGCATGCAGCATGTCCGCTGACACTGACGCCTGGCGCCTGTCCCCTCTGCCAGCTGGGGCTGCTCGCAGGCTGTCCCTCCTAACAGGGGGCTGGGGGGGCACAGGTGCCCGCCAGGCCTCAGGGTGCCGGCTGGCAGATGGCTCAGCCCCTGTGGTCAGGTAGCGCCCATCAGGGGCTTTGCAGGGGCCTTGGAGGCTGGAGTTGATGGACACGGCCTCTTCAGGACGGAGAGAGAGGGCGCAGTCAGAGGCAATGGAGCTGGCAGAGAAGGAGCTGTAGGCTGAGTCCCGCTTGCTGTGGTACATGCCCTGGTCAACGGGTGAGGGGTCTCCTTCATAGTAGGCCTGGCCGGGATGGTCCAGGCTCTCCATGCTCCCGATGGAGCTGCTCCGGTCAGTGCTGCAGTGCCAGGACAGTGGGTTCCACTGCAGGGACAGCTTGCTGCTGCCTGGCCCCACGCCAGTGTTACAGGCACCTGCCGCCCCCCATCCAGCTCCGCAGAGATCCCAAGGAGCCCACCCTCACACATACATCCTCCCTGGGACAACGGAGCACAGGGCAGCACAGCCCCAGCCTGCCCTCCACCCCAAGCTTGGGGCCACCACCAAGGTTCCCTGGCACTGGCAGGGGAAGCAGGCACAGGGAACACAGGGTGTGTGTGACTCCAGCCACTTGAGATCTCCCAGCTCTGGCAGCGGGGGCAGTGGGACTAAGCAGCTCCTGGCTGTCTCCAGCAGAGCCACCGCCCCTTCCTGCCGGGAGCCGGGAGTAAACAGCCAGGGGAAAGGGTAGTGCAGGATGAGGAGAGATGCCCGAAAGTGGTGTATGTGAGCACCTATGCCACCCCCACTGCCACAGCCCAAGAGGGTGTCCTGTCTTCCCCCTCCCCTTGCACAGTCTCATAACTGCCCCCAGGGTCTCACCTGACATCACACCCCGAGGGCCAGGAGAGGCTGAAGGCATCAGCCGAACAGTGCATGGTGGGGACGTCGGGGCGGCTTTCAGCAAGTTTGGCCACGTGCCAGGAATGGGGCCGGAGGACGGGCACGCTCCTCCTGCCAAGAGCAACAGCGGGAAAGGACAAGAATGGGGAGGAAGCCAGGCCAAGGAACCGGGGCTGAAGTCACTTCCTATGGGGCTTCCTGTCCCCCCCAGGCCAGCGCCCGCCCAAAGGGGATGGCAACGAGGAGGGTCCAGCCCTGCCAGCACCCAGCACCGGGCAAGGGGAACCCAAAGCTCACCCAGCTGGCCAGGGCTCCCTGGACTGCAGCATCCCTGTTGCCACATCAACAGAGGACCGAGGATATGGCCCCTGCACAGCCCACAGGCAATGCCCTGAGCAGGGCCAAGTGTCGCTGCCAGGACTGGACTGGCTCCACCAAGGGACACTGGGGCCACGTCTGTGTCTCCACCACAAGCCTGACCTTCCCCCTTGTTCCTTTGTCCCTCAGCATCTGCAGCAAGCACCAGCCACATCATGTCTCCGGGAAGGGTCCTGTGCTGGTCCCTGTCCCACTCCTCATGGCATCCATAGGAGTCTCCAGTCCCCCCAGCACATACCACTGCACAGATGTGGTCAGAAGCCACCTACTGTACCTCCCAAGTGCCCACTGCTGCCACAGCATCCGCTGACTGGATGAAGAGAGTGGCAAGCTGCAAGGTCAGCACAGGGACTTCCCAGAACCCCCAAACTCACCATGGATGATGCTGAGCCCCAGCACAGTCCCGTGGGACCCCTGCCCCTTGGGCAGTGCCCTTGTGCCGTCCCTGCCCCTGAGTGCTGCTGGAGCTGCAGTCAGTCAGGATGCAGCCAAGGAATGGATGCAGTTGGAGGGGTTGGGGGTGGGGGGACTGCAAGGCCCAGCCCTGCCTCTTCTTCCTTTCCCAGGCAAGCAGGCAGGCAGGAGGCAGGCAGGCAGGAAGGGAGAGGAGCGGCCACGCTTGAGGATACCGCCCTTAAAGGGGGTGGTGAGCCCGACGCACTGCCCTGGTTCTGCTGGCTGGGGAACCCCCACCCAGGGGGAGTGCTCACAGCAGCAAAGGGGCTGCTCCCCACCCTCTCCCAGCAAAGGGCACCTCCAAGCTGGGAACAAGGGCATCTCCACATTCCTTACCAGCAGGTAAAAACCCACTGGCCCTCCCTGTGTCCCCTCCACAGCACTGCCAACCTGCGAACGATCATCTTCAGAGTGCGGTAGGAGCCCTTGATGAGGATCAGGGCCTCCTGGCGAGATCCATACAGCGGTGTCCCGCTGATGTTCACCAGCTCATCACCTGGCTGCAGCCGGCGGGACAGTGCAGCCTTGCCCCCATCCTCCACCTGGGTGACAGAGAGGGGCGTCAAGGTGGGCACGGCCCCCAGAATATCCCAGGGGATGTTCCACGGCCACTGGGTGTCAGGGGAGAAAGAGGCTTTGGAGAAGGTGCCTGAGGCCCAGGCACCACAGAGGGATCTGCGGGGCCAGGCTCTCCCCCTTCTCTGGTCACATGAATTTCTGAGCAAGAGCATCGGGGAGGGGGGAGAAAGAAAAATGTCCCATCCCAGCAGATTCCCCCGCAGGCACACACAACACAAGGGCCCTTTGTCCGGCGTGGATGCCAGCCCCCTGCCACGTCTTCCAACCCCACATTGAGCCTGTCTGGGCACCCGTGGTGATTTCGACGCCCAAAGGATGCCATCCCACCCTATGTGCCTATAGGAAACAACAGTAGGGGAAGTGCTGAGCCCTGCCACATGCCTACCCTCCCTGATACCCATGGCCAAAATGAACCTGGCACCCTGTACTGCTGTGCTTAGAGGAAGCAGGGCCATGGTGCTGCCAGCACGTGAAGCCCTGGGCCATCCCCTCTGCCCTAGCTGGTAGGTGCAGTGCTGGCAGCCCTGGGACGAGCAGTGTCCAGCTGGGGTAGGCAGAGTGCCCATTGCCAGCACTAATCTCTGCCCATCCTGCCACTGCAATGGCCAGGGATCACCAAGTCCAGACCATCACACCAAAGGGCTGGCAAGCAACCAAAGCTGCTGCTGCTGCATGGTGGCAGTGGCACGGGGCATGCAGGTGCATGGGGCAGGACCCAGGGCGCCCCATGCCCAGCGTGGATGCAGCAAGACCCTATAGCCACCCACAGGGCAGAGCTAACCTGGCCCCATGCTGGGGCTCCTGCACCCACCCTGCCCATGGGCTCTTCACCCTACCCAGTTGCTCCCAGGCCTGGCCAAGAAATGAGCTCTGCTCACAATGCCTGCAGGGCCAGCCTGGGCAGCAGCCACGCCCCAGTGCCAGGGAGCACATATGGCCTAGCAGGTCAGTCATTGTGCGTGTGCCCCTGGGCACCACTTTCCAGCCCTAGTGCTGAGCAGGGCTCAGGGGGCATTCCACTACCCCTGGACAAAATGTTACCTTAGGAGGGAGGAAGGCAGGGGCAGCCAAACCTCCTGCCCAGCGTACCACTGCCCCACGGCCCTGCCTGGCACAGCTGTGCCTAGAACCGACAGCTCTCCCATTTTTTCCGGGATCTGAGCACCGCAATGCTATGCCCAGGCTGGGCACAGCCCTGTGCAGGCAGGATGCCCTCCTACCCAGATGTCAGCTATGGAGTCGCCTTCCTGGCAGGGGACCCTGACTGCCTGTGAGGGCTCCCGGTCCTATCATGTAGTCAGTGGAGCACCTGGGTTTACCCCTTGCCATGCTGCTGCCCACCACTGGGCACCAGCAGAGCATGCAAGGCAGGCTGCACCTTCACCCCAGTCCTCTGCCCAGCCACCTGACCACCCAGTCCTACCTGCCATGGCCATGGGGATGAGTCAGAGGTGAAAGGTGTCCCCACTGCTGCAGGACACCACCAGGTCTGCACCCATGTCTGGGCCATCACATGCACCAGGATGGACAGGCTAGGCCCTGGCATCACTCACCAGGAGCTAAATTGGGCACAAACAGCCCTTTGTTCTGCCCTTGCCACCAGAGAACTCAGCACTGGCGACCAAACCCCTCCGCCTGCTGCCCTGCCTGGCTGGACCAGCCCAGGACACGTCCCCAACACCATCCCTGGAGTTCACTCTGGGCCCTAATGGTGGGCACCAGATGGTTCACGGGAATGTCTGCCTGTCTCAGGAGAAACTTGTCTTAGGAGTCACAACCAGAACAGTGCCAGCGCTGTGCCCACTCTGCCCCACACCAACCTCCCTCCTTGCCCCCGACGTGCTCGGGGGAGCGTGTGCCAGAGGGCGTTCGCAGCCCCATGGAAGGCTTAGAGCGCGTGTGAGCACCGCCGTGGGACTCTGCCACAGGAAGGGATCCCGCCCGGAGTGGGCTCAGAGGCCAAACTCTGTCACCGAGTGCGGGGACGCCCTTCCCTTTTCCGGTCCAGGCCCCCGCGCCACAAGCGGGGGCCGCCCCCTTCTCCGCACACACCTCGGCCGGCCGCAGCGGCGGAGCAGTGGCCCCGGGGGACCCTCCCCTGAATGCCACAGAGCGCTGGAACAAGCCCCTTTTGTCTGCCGAGCACACGCGGTGACGGCGTGTCCAGGGGAGCGCGGGTGCCGACACCCCGCGGCCCGCAAGCCACCCCCCTTCTCAAAAGTGGTGGGGAACATCCCCGGGCCCTCCCATCCCCTCCTCCGGCAACCGGCGAACTCACGGGGACCCACCATCCCGAGGGCCGGCAGCGAGTCGCGACGCGGGCTGTTACTCCCTCGGCGCCCGGCTCCCCACCCGCCGGCGGTGCCACCTCAGGGCGCAGGGCTGGGACCAGAGCCACTTTTCCAGCTCCCCCAGCCGGACCGCGCTGCCCGCGTCCCGCCGAGGGCGTGGAACGGCCCGGGGGCGCAGTCAGCCCGGCTGGAGGCAGGGAGCAGCCCCGGGGCCGCCAGCCCGGCCCGCCGCACCCCAGCTCAGCAAGACGGTGACACCGGGCGGGCAGGCGGCCAAATCGCCCGGCGACAGGGCCCCGTCCGGGCTTGGCGGAGGGGTGGGTACTGGGCCGCTGCCCGGCTCCCTGCGGGTCTCCCCGCGAGTCTCCCCGCGGGGCGATGCGCTGGCGGGGGCTGCGGGAATCGGTGACCCTCTGTGTGGCGAGATGTCGGGGCCGCAGGGGTCACCCTGAGCATTCGCTCCCGGCTGCGGCCGGGCCCCGCTCGCCACCGCACCCCGGCGCCAACCCCGTCCCGGGCACGGTCCTGCCCCTGCGTTCCAGGGGTGCTGGGGCATGACGGGACGGACTCTGGTTCCCCCACCGTGGCCCTCAACGTCCCCGCAGAGCTCGGTGCCCGGGGCGCCCATAGGCGCGGCACCGACGGATGGGCACACGAAAGGAGGCTGACCTCCCCCGGCTACGGCCCGCGGGACGGGACCGGGAAAGACGTGAGGGGGAATGCGGGGCCGCCCCCGACGCCAGCCCAACGGATGTGCCAGAGGAATTTCTTCCTGCCGCCGGCCCCGGGCTGTCCCTCCGCCCCTCTCGCTCCCACTCTTCCCCGCGGCTTTAAGTGGAGGGTCGCGGGGATCGTGGGTGTGAGTGGCCGCCCCCGTCCCGCCGCGCCATGACAAGCGACCCCGCGGTCGGGGCTCCCCGCACCCCCGACTCCGCCGCGCCCCGGGTGTCCTCCCATCTCCCGCGCCCCGCCACGGGCGAGAGGCCCCTCGCGGGGGGATGCTGCGGAGCCCATGCGGGACTGTGCCGGCAGTGCCTACCTTGGAGACGATGAGCGGCTCGCCGTGCTCTAGCCCGCCGCGCAGCGTGAAGCCCCAGGGCGCGCCCCCCTGCAGCTGCACATGCACGTACTGGGGGGCGCCGGGCCGGCCCTCGGCCCGCTCCATGGCGGCTACAGCTACAGCCCCATCCCGGCCCGGCCCCGAGCTGTGGAGGAAATGACACCCCCGCCCGCCCGGGCTGAGCGGCGCGGGGCGAATGCGGGGCGGGGCTGGCCCGCACCGGGACTGCTCCGCCGCCGCCAATGAGGCGCGGGGGGACGGCGGCGGCACGGCACGGCACGGCATGGCACTGCTCATGGCATGGCTCTGCACACAATGGCACAGCACAGCACCTTTCTACTCAGTAGCTTGGCATGCCATCCTTTAGCCCAGGGACCTGAAGTGAGCTGCTTGGCTCAGCTTGGTACAGCCCAGCCAGCGTATTTCAATTCAGTCCAGCTCAGCCCAGCATGGCATGATACGGAAGGCTGGCAGACTTCAGTGCAGCACGACACAGCACAGCTCAGCTCAGTGTGGGATGGCAGGGGGGCCAGCATGGGTTAACTGGCCCAGCACGGCTCAGCCTGGCATGCCTTGGTGCAGTTCAGCTGGATTGGCACATTCTGGCTTGGCTCGGCTCAGCTCAACATGACACAGGGCTGGCAAAGTTAAGTTTGGTACAGCGCAGAACAACCAGGGGCCTCATCTGGCTTAGCTCCACTTGGCCTGGCCCAGTTTTGCTCAGTGCAGTTCAGCTGAGTTGACTTGGACAAGCAGGGCTGACACAGTTCAGCTCAGCACAGCCTGGCCTGGCTTGACTTAGCTTGGCCATGCACAGTTCAGCTCAAAATGACCCAGTTTGGTTCAGCACAATATGGTGCTACCAGGGACCCACACCAATAGGGCCAGCTCGGCACAGCTTAGCCTGGCATGGTGGCAGTTCGACAGCACTCAGGTGCGAGGGAGTGGCAGGAGGGTGATGCAGCCCCCCCCCGGCTCCCCACCACACAGTCACACTGGTGCCCCAAGCTCGAGTGCCTGCAGGCCAGCACATGCTGCTGGCTCCTGTCTGACCTACCCATGCCAGCCCTCACCCTGCCCCTATCCAGCCGGCCACCTCAGGGTGTGCGTGGCAGTTTGGCCATTCTTCACCTTTGTCTTTTCCCTGCCAGGCCCAAGAGGAGCAGCTGTGCCGCTTGGGGGAAATTGAGGCAAGGGGAGGAGGCCATGGATGGTAGCCGGGGATGGTGGGAGTGCATCGGCACTGATTCCCGGGAGAGCCGGAGAGTCCTGCTCCTCCCCTTCCCGCCTGGGGCCACGACTCTTACTCATCTCCTTCCCAGACAGCACAGCCGGCCTGGAAAGCTCTGCTCTGCAAGCAACGCCTGCGGCCCCTGGTTGCCTGCCACGGCCCGGGAGGGCCAGCTTGAAGCCAGGTTGGCGAGCCACTCTAGGCTTGTTCATTCCCAGTGCTGTGAGGGTCTCAAGTTTTTCTTGGTAATCCCTGTCCACAAGCACCTGCCTTTGAACTCTGCCTGCGCCCTGTGCAGCCCAGCTGCAGGCAGCCCAGGACATGTGCCCCATTCTTGCGCCAGAGTGTCACAGGGCGCAGGGGGGAGTGGTACCTGGGCTGTTTGTAGTGCTGGAGCCCACCCAGGAGCAATGCATGGCTCCCCCCAAACAGCCGTGACATGTACACCGCTGACATATCCACCCCTAACCTGAATCTCCTGCTCTCCCCTACGGCCTTCCCACCTGCCTTGCCATGCCCCCCACTCATGACTGGCTGCTGCCATGCCCAGACTTTTCCCAACCTTCACTGGCTCGTCTGCCCCTTGTGCCCTTTCCCAAATGAGTAACCAGGGCTGCCTGGCCAGGCGAGAGGGCTCTGTGCCCTGGCTCGTCACATGGCCCCACAGCACATTCAGCACCACACACACCCCGACACAGCCCTCCCAGCTCTTAGCGCTGTGCCTAGCTTGCACCAGGAAGGGTGGGCAGCAGGGACCAGTACAACCCCCTCAGCTCTCCCATGTCCCTATGCCTGCACCAGTGGTTCCCAACCAGTGTGCCCACCTCCTGGCCCCTCCCATCCCAGCAGGAGAGCAACAGTATACTGTGGGTCTGGGCACAACACCAGGGGCTCTGGAGGTGGCACTGGCTGCAGCAGCCCGCACCACACTCTGTAGCGTGCCCAGAGGGCCTTTCCCAGGCAAGCACCATGGAGTCACTGTCCCCAGTATGGAAAGTGCCTCAAATGGCCCATGCCAGCGAGGGGGTGGGCATCATGCTCACAAACCCCTCGGCTTTGAGCAGGTGCTGGCGGAAAGACCTGGAAACTGGTCAAGATAGGCAAAGTTGTGGGCATGCTGATGGTGATGGCAGGATGATACCTACAGTGGGGTACTGCTGGCTGACCCAGACATACTCAGCACGGCTGGGCTCAGGGTCACTCTGCTCACCCACGTGCCTTAGTGCCAGCTAGGTAGAATGGGGCAGTGGGCAGCCTGTCTGTGCTGCGGGGCTGTTGGGGAGCAGAACCCCAGGCTCTGTGCCTGCTTGGGGCAGTGTAGACCAGCTTGCAGCAATGGGCATGAAGGTGCTGAGCCACTGCTGGAGAGTCAGCACAGAGTGGAGAGAGCTGCAGGGACTCTCACTGCATGAAAGCACCCTCTCCAGCTCTGACCCCATTCCCCTGGCACCAAGGGAGCTCCTGCCTCTTTAAAACCTGATTGAGACCATGCCTTTAAAATGGGCCTGGGCAGGAACCTCCTACCCTGTAGGAGGAGGCTGGCCAGGAGCAGGTGGGCTGAGTGAGCTGGTTCTCTCACCCCACTCCCCTAACCCAGCACCTTTACAGCCCTCATAGCTAGACTCTGTCTGGCTAGCTTTGCTCCTGGTCTGGGTTTTAGTCTGGAATTTGTACCCCTTTTTGCATACAGAATCCCCCCACCTTTCTGTTCCTGTGCCAAGCTAAGCAGCTGGTGTGGTCATCCTGGTTTGATAGGAGCTGGCAGCACCCTGGGATCCTTCTGCTGGTGCCCATAATCAGCTCTGCCTCTCAAGTGGGGAGAAGCATGACTGCAGGTTCTCTCTAATTCTTCTGCTGGCCAGCCCCACCTTGTCCCACTTACCTGCTCCCTCCCCAAACACACACTCACCTATCATGGCTATGCCCTACCCTTTCACCAGCCTTCTCCTCCTCCTTGTTGTGCCCCTTTCTGAGGCTGCAAACCAGTCCCCACTGCCCCTTGGCTCCCTGCCTGCTGTCCCCACCCTGCCCCTCCTGCAAGCCCTACAAACGCGGGCTCCAGGCAGCCCAGGCTGGCAGGTGGGGCCAGCCAGTGGGCAGCCCCTGCGCTACATGCTGAATCTGTACCGGCGTGCTGCTGACCATGAAGGCCGACCCCGCCGCAGCCGCAGCCTGGGCACCAACACCATCCGCCTGGTCCAGGCCAGTTCCCATGGGGGTCAGCCCTGGGCAGGTAAGCAACCGGTGGGCACTAAGGATGGTATAGGGGCTTAGCAGAGCTAGCAGGGTGGGCTTGAGCTCTGAAGGCAAGGTCTCTTGCCTGTTTCCTCCACCCTCTCTACAGTGTCCTGGCTGGGGTTGCTCTTGGCCGTGGAGTTCCGCTTGGCAGGAGTCCAAGGCTCTGCCCTATGGGTGAGATGGGCAAACGCATCGCTGGCCCTTGTGTGCCCTTCTCCCCTTCCCACCCTCCCTGATGCTGTGCCAGGCTAGTGGTGTTGGTGCAGAGGATGGGAAATGTTACAGACTCTCTTTGCCCTTCTACCCCACTAGCAAGCCTTCTGTTTGCTGCAGCTTCTGCCTTGCGCTGGGGCAGATGGCTGTCACAGGCTCCACTGTGCTGTGTGGGGCTGTGGCAGCACCATGGGAGAAAGGGGCACTGCTGCACAGTGCCTCCTGCATTATGCTAAGGGGGTACTGGTCACTGCTTCCCTGCAGGTCGCTGGTACTTGCAGGCTCTCACCTACCGCCTGGAGGGCCAGCCAGAGGCCGAGCACCTCCTCAGAGCCACTGTGGTCTACCTGCCCAGTCTGTCATTGGCCCACGGTCGCCTCCTCTGTGCTCTGGAGCTGGTGGCGGCCAGCGAGACACCCAGGGTGCTGCTCAGCCCTGTTGCCCGTCCCCGCCATGGCTGGGCCGAAGTGGACGTCACCCCTTACCTGGTGCTGGGGAACAGCAGTGTGGGGAGCCTGGCACTGCGGCATGTCTGTGTGCGTGCTGGCCGAGCAGAAGGCCACGATGCCCTGGTGGCCCCTAGCCGCCCTTTCCTCCTTCTCTACCTTAACGATACCCAGGCAGGGTTGGCACCTCCGGCAGCAGAGCCCCATCGACACCGGCGTGATACAGGGACATTGGCTCATGACCTGCCCAACTACCTGCGGGAGCAGGGAGGGGAGAAGAGTGACTGTTCCCTCCGCCCCTTCCCTGTCAGCTTTGCACAGCTGGGCTGGGACCACTGGATCATCGCTCCCCACCGCTACAACCCACGCTACTGCAAGGGCACCTGTCCCCACCTGCTCCGCTATGACTACCACGCACCCAACCATGCTGTGGTGCAGAGCTTTGTTCATCAGCTCGTGGATGCCAATGTGCCCCGGCCCTCCTGTGTGCCCTACCGCTACAGCCCCATCAGTGTCCTCATGATTGAGCGCAATGGAGGCATACTGTACAAGGAATATGAGAATATGATTGCAGAGTCCTGCACCTGCCGGTAATTTCCACTGCCCCAGCACATCACCCCTGGCCTCTGCCTCTTCCTGCAGATCTGGACTTCAGGGTTTATCTTGCTCTGCCTGGGGCTCACTTGGCTCATCTCTCCTCCCCATGCAGCACTGCTCAGTGGGGAGGTTTTACAATGACAGTTTTATGTAAATTGTGGATTTTTAAAGGCAGGAACCTGTGCTGGGGTGGTTGCCCCATGGCATCTGTCCTTCCTGCAGCCCCCATGGCTGCTGCCTGGTTTTGGTGGGCAGGGGGGCTTGGCCTGATGTTCTCAGAGATGAGCTGTGTCCTTAAACTGGAGTACAAAGCTCTTAGGAGGTGGCTGAGAGTCTCCTGGTGGAGCCAGGGCAGGGAGAGTGAGAAGTCCAGGTGTCTCTGTGCTTTGCATTTGACACATTGGTGGTGTCAGGATCTGATGTGACCCTGCCTGTGGCATTCCTTCCCAACTCACATGCACCCCATCCCTGTCTAGTCTCAGCTGCAGAGGCATCTCACCAGGCTGAGAATTTGGGCTGGAGGGAGGAAGCCTCTCTCCTCCCCTGCAGTTCTGCTCTGGAAGGGCTATGAAAAACTGGAAGGACCTGAGCTGCCATCTCTGCTTCCAGTGCTAGAGGCCAAGGCAGCTGCCTGTGCTGGGTTCTGCCTGCTGTTTCCTCTGACACATTTGTTCTTCAGCTCTTTGGCTTGCCCTCTAGCAGGGCTCAGGTCTTGTCCTATCCCAGAGGTCAGACTCCCGTCGCAGATGTCTCTCTGCCTTCTTGCACTCTTGCTGTCGCACAGGCCTTGGGCTCTGCTGGGCTCCTGGCATGTCCCTGTTCCCAGAAGGGTCAGTCCCGCTCTCAGCCCCCCTGCTGCCTGACTTTCCTCTATTTATTGCTTAACTGTGAATAAATAAATTGATTGATTTTGCTAAAGACCATCTTGGCCTGTTCTTGCACTGTCCCTGGGGTGCAGCAGGTGCTCCCTGGGATAGGCTGCCACAGGCTGTATCCCTGTGCAACTGCCCTTGTGCCTTCACTGGATGGGGTGGATGCAGGGGTAAATCCCTGCTGGTTCAAGTGCGGCCTGTGAGAAGTGCCTCCCCTGGAGCATAGACCTGCCCTAGTGCAGAGGGGACCAGATGTGGCTGCAGGCAGCTGCCTCCATGGGGCTGGGAACAAGAGATGTCCCACATCCCTCTGTATGGGCCAAGTCCTAGGGGACCATGGAGGGGCAATGAGCCAGGTCTCCTGGGGCTGCCTGTCACCATGGCCTGGCACTTTGCCAGGGCTATTTTGGGTAGGTGTCTGCAAGCAAACCTGCTGCTGGATATGATGCCCTGTTTGCAGTGCTGGAGCAAAATTTCCATTCTTTGAGCATCAAGGCATAGGTGGCAGTCATCATCCTTGTCACCAAAGCTTGGGGGCACTGTCACCTGGGTGCTGTTTCTCCACAGCTCATGGCTCTTGACAGGGTCTCCTCTTGCTTGGGGTCCAGTCCCATCTGTTATTGCTGGCCCAAGCTCCATGGAGATGTTTCAACATTTTTATTTTTCCTGTGAGTGTTCACTGTTGGACAGGGTGCTCTCAACTCCAATCCCTCCCTTTTCTGCCAGTCTCAAAGTTTCTTTCCCATCCTGGAAGAGTGAGAAACCACAGAGCCCCAGGCTCCTCTCCTGCCCCTTGTCCCCAGTTAGCCACTTCTTGGTCATGAGTGGGGAATGTCTTCTGCTTTTTTGGAAGCTCACAGATCTGCTCCCTATCAATCATTAAGCACGTGGTGTTGATTCATTCAGGCAAGTGATGATAAAAGGCATGGAGCTGGGCATGCTCCCAGTCTTGGACACCCCTGGATACCACTTGGCCCCCACCTGCCCAAAGAGGTCCCCAGGATGAAGGGTGCTGTGGTCTCCAGGAGCCCACTGTGCCCAAATGCTGCTGGTGCACCTGTGTGGGTGCACATCTGTATGATGCACACGTCTGCCCGCACCTGTGCACGCAGGTGTATGCAGTGTATGCCTGTGTGTGTGCATGTGTATGATTGTGTATGTGCATGGGAAGTGTGTGCGTGTGCTTGTGTGTGTGTGTACTTATGGGTGAGTGTACCTGTGGGTATGTACAGGTTTGCACACCTGTGGATGTACATAGGTGCGTGTGTGTGTGTGTATTTCCATGTGCTGTGGACGCATGGAAATGCAAAGCGTGTGTGCACAGCTGTGTACACGTGTGCGTGTGGAGGTATGTGTGCACACGAGTCTGCCTGTGCATGTGTTCCAGTGCAGGTAGATGTGTACACACCTGTACGCGTTCATGTGCGTGCCTCTATGTGCACGTGCACACCTATGGACGCGTCCACGCCTCTGTCCACATGCGTGTCTGTGTGTCTGTCCATGCACCTAGCATACGTGTGTGTGTCCACACAGACCCACGCTGGTATGTGTATCCCTGTGTCCGTCTGTGTGTCTGTACAGTCTCACACCAGTACGCGAACCCATCCGGGTGTCCCTGCGGTCGTGCACCGGTGCATGTGTTTGTCTGTGTCCCTGCGGTCCCACACCAGTCCGTGTGTCCGTTCCGCACCGGCGCAGGTGTCCGCGCGTCCGTCCCTCTGTCCGTGTGTCCGTCCTTGTAGCCGCGTATCCATACTCAGCGTTGCTCGGCCTTCGCCCGGCAGGCGGCGCCGAACGCTGCCGCCCCCCCGCCCTCGGGGCCGCCATGGCGACAGGTCCTGCCCACGCGGTAGTGACCGCCCCGTGGGCCGAGGCCGCCGCCGGCGAGGAGCGCAGGGCAGCCCGGGTAAGGCGACCGCTCAGGGGCTGCGGCGGTACTCGGGTAGCGCCGTCGGCGGCAGCGAACCGGCTGTGCCGCGGGGCAGGGCGGAGCGGGCCGGGGAGGGGTGGAGCGGGGAGGGGAGGGGCGGGCCGGGGCGTGGGCTCTGACAGGACCCGTGCCGTCCTGCCGGTGCCAGCGCTGGTCCCCGTCCTGCTGCCGCCGTTATGAGGAGCCGGAGCAACTCGGGCGTGCGTCTGGACGGCTACGGGCGCCTGGTGCAGCAGACCATCCTCCGCCACCAGGTGCGGACCCTGCCCGGGAATGGGGAGCAGACCCGGGGCCCCGGCGCGCCCCGCCGGCCCGCTGGGCCAGGGAATTCTGTGGGAACGATGTGTCCCCTCCGCAGGACGCGGTGACGGGGTTGCTCCCCGCCAGCGCCGACCACCAGGACGCCTGGGTCCGGGACAACGTGTACAGCATCCTGGCGGTCTGGGGTCTTGGCCTGGCCTACCGCAAGAATGCCGACCGCGACGAGGACAAGGCCAAGGCCTACGAGCTGGAGCAGGTAGGAGGGAGCCAAGAGCCGGGGGCGGAGCTGGTTTCACCCGGGGACTGCCGTCACCCCGGGCTGGTCAGCCATTGGCATAGCTGGGCCAGTGCAGTGAGGGCGAGGACACGGCTGTCCCCCGACGCGAGAGGCAATAGGAATGGATGTCAGAGCCTGCTCTTCCCAGACCACACTGGAGCCCAACCAGAGGGTCTAGACCTCTGGCTCTGGGGTGATCTGGGGCCACAGCCCTTCTCTCAAGGGCTGGGGAGCCACGTTCTGCAGCCGTGTCCTCTGTCCCGCTGCATAGCATGGCAGCTTGGCCTTGCTGGCAGACCAAGAAATCTTCCCTCTGCTGTCGCCCAGGGGCTGTGAAAATGTGAGCGGGGGCTCTGATTACAGACTCTGATCCCCACAAAGGTCAGCGGCCAGCTGATCCTGAGTCAGGGCTTCTGGAGGTTAACAAACCTGTTTTCCTTGTTCCTGCAGAGCGTGGTGAAGCTGATGCGGGGGCTGCTCCAGTGCATGATGAGACAGGTAGGGGCTGGGGAGCACCTCTGAGTGTCAAGCGGTCTCCTTAAAGCCTAGCTATGCCACAGAGTCCTAGCTGTGCCAGCCCTCCCCAGCATTCCCTGATGATCAGAGGGAAGGCCCCCTTCCAGGAAGTCTTGAAATAAGTTCTGAGTGAGCATCTGTCTTGGGTGTGATTGAAGTTCCAGAGCTGCGGGCTGGTGGCCAGTGGAGCCTTTGCCAGCTGCTCCCTGTCTCGTGGCCTGGCAGGCGCTAAGACTCTGCAGCTCTCCTCCCTGAGGGCGTTTGGGTAACCCTTTTTTCTCTGCACGGTGCAACTCTGGCAGTGGGCCCTCCACTGCTGCAGTCCTGTGCTGCAGCAGCATGTGAGCCTGCACTCACTGCCTTGGTGCACAGTGGGGCTCAGCCCAGGGGTTGTGGAATTTCTGCCCTGCCAGGCATGACTCCCTGTGCTCCGCTCGTGGCATGGAGCAGCCCTTGGCTCGGGAGCTGTCAGACCTCTCTGGAGACAGGGTTCGATGAATGCCTGCATCTCTTTGCCCTTCTCAAGGTGGACAAAGTGGAGGCCTTCAAGTACAGTCAGAGCACCAGGGACTGCCTGCATGCCAAGTATAACACCCACACCTGTGCCACTGTGGTAGGAGACCACGAATGGGGTCACCTACAGATGGATGCTACCTCCCTCTACCTCCTCATGCTTGCACAAATGACGGCCTCAGGTAATGCTGGGGGCTGCCGTCGCAGCTTTGAGCATGCTGGTCTTCAGGTTCACCAGAGTCTCAGTTTGGGTGCAGCTTCCTGGGTGCCAAGCTGCTGCAATGGCTTCCCTGATCCCCACTGTTTTCTTATGCTCACAGTACCTGAGGTGGGTTTGGGCCCCTTGATGTCAGTCTCTCCAAAAGCCCCTGTTTGAAGCCCCACTGCTGCCGTAAGGGGTGGGAGTGGAGATGGGGTCAGCTAGGACATGGCTCCCATTAGGCATGCAGTGGGGAGGAGTCGTCCCTGGGTTACTGCAGCCCCATCCTGGGTACCCTTGTGGGCTTGGAGTGGCTAATGTGAATTCTTCCCTCTGCTTCAGGCCTCCACGTAATTCACAGCTTGGATGAAGTCGACTTTATCCAGAACCTCGTGTTCTACATTGAAGCTGCCTACAAAACTGCGGTGCGTAGCATATGCTGGGGAAGGGGGGTGTGCTTCGGTGGTGGAGATACTGGACTGGTGTCTAGGAACAGCTGTGGGTTCCCCCTGAGCCACACCAGCACCTTCTGGAAGCACCATGGATGGGTGAGATTCAAAGGCTTGCTGGGTATGTTCTGAAACAGTGCCTGGTTCACAGGACTTTGGCATATGGGAGCGTGGGGACAAGACAAACCAGGGTATCACTGAGTTGAATGCCAGTTCTGTCGGCATGGCCAAGGTGAGCTGGGAAGAAGTGCTGGCTATGGGGGGTGAGGAGCACCAGTGGCCCTGAGCTGCTTTTTGACAGGGCAGGCTGGGCATGTTGAACTGCTGAGGCTCAATGCCCCATGCAGTGATAGGTTCCTGGGGAGCAAGACTCTTCTCCTTGTGCACTGGGATAAAACTCTGCCCTTCTAGCCTGGGTTTTGCCTGAACTGGGAGTGAAAAGTTAATCGAGGGTGTGTGGCAGAAATGTCCCAGGCCCTTTTGATGTCTGGAGATGTGGTCCCATTTTGACCAGAGATATTCTGCAGCCACAGCAGGGTTCAAATTCTTTTAAATTTGGGCAGTGCTTTACACAGAGGGACTAGCATGGAGTGAGAGCTCTTACAGATGAGCAGCACGGTGAAGGACATGCCTCTTTGGGTCTCACCCTGCTTGCAGGCTGCCCTGGAGGCACTGGATGAGCTGGATCTCTTTGGAGCTAAGGGAGGCCCACAGTCGGTGATACGGGTGCTGTCAGATGAGGTGCAGCACTGCCAGGTGAGGCCCACCCAGGTGTTACACTGTTGCAAGAGTAACTGTGATCTGCTGGGTTTGCAGTGTGAATGATGCCTGGCCTGACAGCCTAACCACCTTTTTCCTTCCCTTTTGCCCAGTCCATCCTCCACTCAATGCTGCCCAGGGCCTCCACATCCAAGGAGGTGGATGCCAGTGTGCTCTCTGTCATCTCCTACCCGGCATTTGCTGTGGAGGACAGCGAGCTGGTGGAAATCACCAAGCAGGAGATTATCACCAAGCTGCAGGTGAGCATCTCTGCCCTTGTTTCACTGTTCCCAGGAGACAGCTGCAGTCCAAACTGTTGTAGCCCTTTTCTTCCCAAAAACATGTTTAGTGGAGGGTTGCTGGGGCATGTCCTCTCCCAGTCTCCATGACCTGTGGCAGGGGTATGCAAAGAAGCAGCCCTGTGTGCTGCGGCTCTGGGCTGTGACTGTGGTACCTGAGTGCTGGGTGAGCAAGGGAGGAGGTGTTTGGCTGAAGGAAACACCCTGCCCCTGCTTCTGCATTCAAGGTACAAGATATCTCACACTGTGCCTCCTGCTCAGCAAATCTTTCCCTCCCTCCCAGGGGCGCTATGGCTGCTGCCGCTTCCTCCGGGATGGATACAGGACTCCCAAAGAGGTAAATGTCCTCAACCCTGCTGCCTGGCAGAACTTGACTGCCAAGCAGCAGGCTGCCTGGATGCAGCACAAAGGCTGTTTTGGGGAGCCCTGGGAATACAAGAGTCCTGAGTAGCCCCAGGCAGTGTCATGGGTCTGGGCAAGGCTTCCCAAAATGCCAGAGCTCACTGCAGAGGTGGTATGTCCCGCCCACACCCATAGCAGATGGCCAGAGGCTGGCTCTGCCTGCATCCTGGAACCCGGTGGTGTGTCTTTCTTAGGCTGGGAGAAGGTGGGACCAGTGCCCAGCATGGGAGCCCTGCTGAGGTGGGCTCTCTCAGGGCTGCACCAGCCCTGAGCGAGGGTTGGAGGCCTGGGGAGGTGACTGTGCAGAGCCATTACCCAACAGCCTCATCTCCGGCAGCTCTGGAGGTCACAAAGCTGCTTCTGTCTCTCCTAGACCAGCAGTCAGCTTAGGTACTGCTAGAATGACCCTGGAAGCAAGTGGGGAGTTTGCTACTTTGGGGAGAGAAAACAGGAAAATTTTATAAGCAACAGTCTCATTTGATAACCACTGAACTAGGAAATGATACTCAGAGGCTCTTAAGTCATCAACAGCTGTGCCTCTGCAGACCTGCCCATGATAGGCAGCCTGTGTGGCTGCCCCCCTCCAGAGCCAGAGAGAAGCAGCAGCATCTCCAGTCCAATGTTGCCAGTGCTTGTGAGCTTTGGCAGCATGCAGAGGATTGTTGTGGATTACTTACTTCTGGGGAGCTATGAGGCGTGGAAAGGGCAACGGTGCCTGCAGAGGCATGCAGCTAGCTGGAGTCAGGTGGGATTTTGGAAGCCTATGGCTGGAGTGCAGGTAGAAGACATCTGCTCCTTCTGTCCTCTCTGCCTGAATAGTCTGCTAAGGCCAGCGCTCTCCCTTCTCTGCAGCAGACAGAGCAGTTAGCAGGGAGGGCTGAGGAAAGGGCACTACACCACACAGAGCTGAGGTGGGAGGACTCTGTGCAGGCAGCTCTTCATCCTGACAACTTCCCTTGTGTCAGGCTCACGGTGGCACCACATGGCAGGAGGGCCCTGGAGGGACCTCTTTGGCCCTGTGTGATCAGCCCAAGCCCTCTCACCTGGCTGGGCCAGCTTGATGATGCTGGAGGAGACAGATGCTGAGGGGCTCAGACAGAGCAGGCAAGGCAAAGGGGACCCAGCGTGGCACAGGGGATGTTGTGCTGTTGCTGTACAACAGCACAACATCTGGGGTGTTCTGGAGGCTCTGGGGTGCTCTCCTGGGGACCAGGTAGACCCCAGGAAGGGTAAGTGTCTCCATCATCAGTGCAGGGGGCTTGGGAGGGTGTAGTCCAATGGAGAAAACAGAGGCTGCAGGTGAAACTGCTTTTCAGCTTTGTCTTGGCCATCTGCAGAGGAGGGCTGGGAGGACATTTGAGACTGGGATCTCAGGAGGAGGAGAAGCTCTGTCAGTTTGAGGGGATCCTGTTACATACTACCTGCCTTGATGTCACTTACAGGACCCCAAACGCCTCTACTATGAACCTGCTGAGCTGAAGCTGTTTGAGAACATTGAGTGTGAGTGGCCTCTCTTCTGGGCATACTTGATGATTGACGGGATTTTCAGTGGAAACATGGAGCAGGTGAGAGAGGCAGGGCTTGCTGGGCTGGTGGAAAAAAGTCCCTGGCAGGAGAAGTGTGCAGGGGAAGGATGCAGGGAGCCATGACGGGCGACAGATTCCCTCTCCTCTCTTCTCAGGTGCAGGAGTACCGAGAAGCCCTTGAGGGGGTTCTCATCAAGGGGAAGAATGGGGTACACCTGCTGCCAGAGCTGTACAGTGTCCCACCAGATAAGGTGAGTGATCCTGAGCTATGGTGGGAAGCAGGAGTGTCTTACAGAATCACAGGATATTCTGAGTGGGAAGGGACCCACAAGGATCATGAAAGTCCAACTGCTGAAACTCCTGGTCTCATTACCAGATAATTAAGTTTTAAGTGCTTATTAAGCCACATTGTTAGTGAAGGGGCAAATGTAATGCATGGAAACCTCATGTATAAAAATGATGGCTTGGAGCTGTTATGAAAACATGTTGGATAAAAATTGGGTTTTCTTCTCCCAAAGCATTTCTTACTGGGTGGCCTGAGCTGGGGAACTACACATGGTCTGAGCAGCTGATCTGTTGTCTGACACGGATGCCTAGGGCAGTCATAAGAAGAGAGGAGGAATGTAACCAGGCTCTTTTAGACCTTCTGTGACAAATACTCTTGTGGGGCCTTGTTTTAAGCCTTGAACTGCTGGACTTCGAGATGCAGTGAGGATGCTTCCTTCCGCATCCTGTCTGTGGATCCCTTCTTGACCTCCTGGCTTGTCTTCCAGGTGGATGAAGAATACAGGAACCCACACACTGTGGACAGGATACCCATGGGCAAGCTGCCACACATGTGGGGACAGTCCCTCTACATCCTGGGTTGTTTGATGGCCGAGGTAGGGTCATCCTGAGTGTTGGGGAGGGCTGTGGGACCAGGCCCTGAGCTGTGAAGGTGCAAATGCTGCCACCCACCACGGGGAAGTCCCCCAGGACCTCTTAAAGGTGGGTTATACGTAGGCATCACCCATTCTACCCTGCCCATAAAATGTTAATCTCTTTATACCTTTTTTTTCCACAGGGTTTTCTAGCTCCCGGTGAAATAGATCCCCTCAACCGCCGTTTCGCAACTGTCCCTAAACCTGATGTGGTGGTCCAAGGTGAGGGAAAGGAACCAGTCCCAAACCCCTGGGCCTGGCAGGTGGGGGGACTCTGGCTCTGCAGAATTCACAGAGGTGGCTCTGGGGTGGCTCTGCTTATTGGGTTGCTGCCAATACAGCCCAGTCTCACCTCTGGCAAGGTGGGTGGAAGATGGGGTGCAAGTCCTTCCATTTTATCCTGTGTTGACCCACAGAACTATCACCTGCTGCAGCCTCCTCTGCAGAGAGGTTGAAAACTGTCTTCCTGCCGCTTGGTGGGGAAGGCTTGTGTGTATAGAGTGTCAGGAGGGGCAAGGCAGACTTCCGCAGTGGGAACTGGTTCCCAAGGGACCCTAGACCCTGTGGGGTGGTGCCTTGTATGTGTCCCCAAAGGCATGGGGCAGTGCTGTCACACCCTTGTGCCTCTGTTGTGCTGAGACTGTCTTCCATCCACAGTGTGTATCCTGGCTGAAACAGAGGGGATCAAGACAATCCTGCAAAAGGAGGGCATTGACGTGGAGACTGTGGCGGATGTCTACCCCATCAGAGTGCAGCCTGCTCGCATCCTCAGCCACATCTATGCCCGGCTGGGTGAGCTGGGCTCCCTGCTCCTGCAGCAAAGGGGATGCAGAAGGGTCTGTCCCACCCCTGGCACTCCTGCTCATAGACACTCATGTCCTGCTCTCTGCCTGGCTGATGAGGATTCTGCTGCCCATTTCTAGGCCTGATAAAGCCACTCATGCCCAAGGGGAACAAGGTGGCAGACAGTGCTGTTCAGTGTGATTCTGATGGGGATAGAGCTTTGGCTTGCCGTTGCACAGTCACCCCAGGGACAGAGACTGATCCCTATGGGTTGAACCTGGTGTGGGCAGGAGTTGTCTTCTGTTCCTGTACTCAGATCTGGGTGAGGGAGGCCAGCCAGACCCCAGGAAGGGTCCCCTGGCCATCCCTGACAAAGAGATCCTGGAGCTCAGGCAGTATGGCTGTTGCTGGAGGGTGGGCAGGGCTGAGTGTGAGGGGAGGATGTGCTCACTTCTGCATGCTTACTCCTTGATGCTGCAACCCCTCAGGCATGGAGTTTGTTGTGCAGGAGCCAGAGATTTAGCCTGGGCCAAAGGAGACACCTGATCTGCTGTGATTTAATTTGGTAGCTAATTTAGGCCACCAAAAGGCCAAGTGTGACATGGGCAGGGGGAGCAGCCTGGCAGCTGCCAAGGCTGACGAGCAAGGGGTGATGCTGTTGCTGCACCATCCTGGGCTTTGGGAGTAATCCAGGAGCAATTGGAATGCTGATAGAGCTGTCAACTTAGGGGTCCAGCCCTATGCAGAGGGGTACCCCTAGCCCTGCTCCAGCTTCTGACATACCAAAGACCAGGAGGTATGACATGGCAGAAGTCAGGACAGGCTGTGTATCGCTGTTTCAGCATGTCTCTACCCCTCTGGGCAGGTCTGGGGACAGAGAATTACTGTCCCTTAGAGCTGTACCAGCTTGACACAGGGTTCTGGGGTATCCGAACCACAAACCAGCATTTCCCTGCTGGTTGGTAGCAAGAGGCCTGGCACTACTTGCTGCTGCAGCCCCTTTCATGAGGAGGCTTTTACTAAGGACTCCTCTTCCTGCCCTCCCAGGCCGCAACAAGCAGATGTGCCTTACTGGACGGCCCTACCGGCATATGGGTGTCCTTGGGACCTCCAAGCTCTACAAAATCAGGAGGAGCATCTTTACCTTTACCCCACAGGTGGGTGACATTGCACAGGCTCCTTCCCTGCTATTCTGTGATATGAAACTGGGCAGGAGGTTTCTTCCATGGCTGGGTACTTGATTTATTCTAAGGCGTGACCCAACACTCTTTGAACACCCTGGGACTGTGGAGTAGTCCAACTCTGTGGCCTGAGGCAGCACAGTTGGTGGTCCTGGCTGTGTGGATGTTGCAACAGTTTGAGCCTTCTAATGATCAGTACTGGATGAAAATCTCTGCTCGCCCTGACAAGGACACCAGGAGGAGGCTGATGGCAGGCCAGGGACATGTGTCCAGCGGACGAGCAGTGTTGCAAGCCTAGCACTATGGGGAGTGCATATTTGCGTGGAACAGGCACAACATAGACTGGCTGTGTGGGGCCTGGATGCTGCTGAGCTGTGGTGTTAGTTACCTCCTCATAGTTGTTAGTGGCCAGTAGCTGCCCTGGGGGTTGAGGGTCCCTTGCTAGGCTGTACTAGCACCTGCCAAGTAAGGTGGGATGAGCCATCAGTGCAAAGGAGCGGCCCTCGGGGTGCATAGTGTGGCCAGCTTGACTGTGTGCCTGTGGGAAGACATGGGTGGTACCATAAGGACCTCGTGACTGCATGAAGGGCCAATCACGTCTCCTGCTGTCCTCACAGTTTATAGACCAGCAGCAGTTCTACCTGGCTCTTGACAACAAGATGATTGTGGAGATGCTGAGGACGGACCTCTCATACCTCTGCAGTCGCTGGAGGATGACTGGGCGACCAACCATCACCTTCCCCATCTCCCACACCATGCTCGGTATAGATACTCCAGCCTCGCAAGGCATTTGGCTAGAGCAACCCTGGGAAATAGCTCTGCAGGAGGAAGGGAGTGGGCAGATGTGTGACCATCTCAGTAACGGGGACATGGTGAGGCTGGAGCAGCCAGTAGTGTCTTGTGAAGAGCTTACTGCTCGGAGGAGCCACGCTGAGTGAGCAGCTGGCCTGGCAGCTAACAGGGCTGCCTGTCAGGCACTAGTGCCTGCAGCTCAAGGGCTGTTTGCTGGCACAGATGTATTCAGGCTCCAGGCAAATAGGCTTATGGGAAGGCCTTTTGGGAGCAAGACCAAAAAAGCAATTTCTCTGTAGAAGTGTTCTTGGTGCTCTTTCTGTATCTTGACTCTTCCCTAAGACTGAGCACCTGCTAAAGGCTTTCCTAGTCAACAGAGAGGGGAAAACAGTAAACCAGAAGGAGCAAAGGCACAGAGCAGAACTGGCTTGCCTGCAGCAGCTCACAGCTTCCCTGTGAGCCTGGTGCAGGGAGGTGACTTTGTTCTCCTTTAAGGCCTTTCTGTATTTCCTTGTGTATTTGAAATCCCCTTAATTTCTCTAGCGTGCCTTTTGCTGTGGTGCCTCTTGCCCTCAACAGCAGCCTATTCCTCTGCTGCCTCATGTGAAAGGCAGAGACAGAGCAGGGGGCTGTTAGGTGCTGCTGTCTGGTACTGTCACCTTCAGCCCAAGGTGAAGCCTGGAGTGCATCCTGGCCTGGTTTTCCTTGAATCCAGCCTGGACAGTCCAGAATTTCCCTTTTTGAGTGGTGCTCTTGGTATCACAGCCTGACCGTGTACCCCAGAGTAAGGGTCTGGCCATGGTGCTTTGGGTGTCTGAATGCCCACCTGGTCCTGGGTTACTTTCTGGCAGCGAGTTTGAGCGTGAGAGCCTGACTGCCTGTGCCTCTTCCACACAGATGAAACCAGCAGCAGCGTGCACCCCACGGTGCTGGCGATGCTGCAGAAGCTGCAGGATGGGTATTTCGGTGGCGCAAGGTGAGTGCAGCTTCCTGCGGTGCAGGAGGGAGAGGGCTAGTGGCCTCCAAGAGCCTGGTTATGAGGATACCTGCTGGGCAGAGCATAGGCTGTGGGGGAGCAAGCTGAGGAGGATACACTGGGGTGTGCTAGGCTGTCAGTGTGCCCTGGGGCTACGATCCCAACAGAGGAGATGAAAGAGAGGACATAGCTCTCCATGTCCTCAAACCCATGGCTGCAGGATTCCTCTAATAGATTTCAGACAGCCCTTCCATGCCCACCTGTAGCTGAAAGAGTTGCAGACAGCTAAAGTAGACACTGGTGTGTGTGTATGCTCCTGGTGAACATGTCTCTCCCCATCAAAGGGCCTGCCCTGGAGCCAGGGGGTAAAGCCAAGGGTATCACCTCCCCTTTCCTCTCCATGTGACCTCCCTATCTCTTGCCCAGAATTCAGACTGGTAAATTGTCGGAGTTCCTGACAACGTCATGCCGAACGCACCTCAGTTTTATGGACCCTGGGCCAGAGGGTAAGGTCTTTGCCAAGAGTTACAGGCTCAGCAGTGACAGCTTTGAGAAGCTAGACACCGAGGAATGGCTGCATGGCTTGCAGGTAGCAGAGGATGGTAAGGGAGAACAGGCCAGTCACTGCTATGGGGTGGCAAATGCCTAACTCACCCTTACACCCATTACACCCAACCTCCCTGCCAGCATCCACCACTGTGTTCTTCATGTGCTTAGGTTTTCACCCTGTTCCCATCTGACCCTCTGTCAGCCTTGTCTGGAATAAGCACCTCTGACCTTCATAAGCTGCTGTGTGGAGAAGAGATAAAGGGTTGGCAGCCTGCTTCCACTTAGGACATGTGGCTGAGGGTCTTTGATGCAGAAATGGCAGTGCAGAAGGTGATAGCACAGTGACCAAGGTGGTGGGGAAGAGCCACCATGTCCCTAATTAATCTGTTTTTTCCCAAAGCCTTTGCCCCTCCCCTGGGCAGAGCCAATCCAGTGAGTGCCAAATTGAACCCTTACTGCTGTGAGAGAGTACCTGAGAATGCCTTGGCCCATCACAGCATGAGGGACCCCACCTTGTGCTGGGACCATGGCAGGGTGCAAGTTTTGCTGTTCCGCATGCAAGCAGGCCTGGGGACATCTCCTGTGTGACCTAGCACTGGTCATTATCAGCCTTCCCACTATCTGTTTTACCTCTGCAGCTCCTGCAGCCAGTGTCTGCACTGCTGGGACTCTGAATGCTCATTTTTCTTGCCCTTCTCTCACTTTGCCTGCAGCCTCCTTACAGGCTGCATCAGGGTTTGTCCAAAGTGTCTGTTTCGCCTCCCAGCTCCAGTGAGAGGATCTGCCTAGCCTTTCAACAGCATCTCAAAGATCCTAGATTTTAAGGTTGTCCTGTGGTCAGATGCTGCAGCCAGGCAGGCGAATGTTCTCAAGGGTGGTGCTTAGAGGATTTTTCCAGCCTAGCCTTCAGGCACTGGCATGAGGCATTCTCTCGAGGGGTGGAAAGGGGATGCCATGCTGCTTCAGGTGCAGTCTGCAGCTCACCTCTTGGGGCCAACACACCTCCGAGTTTGCCAGCTGGAGAGCAGCGTAGTTTTGCCCTGGCCCACTGTAAGTGCATTGGCAGATCTGTGTTTTATCTGGGGCAATCCCCCCCCCAGGGGCACCCCTTCACTTTTTACCTCCTGGCTGAGCAGAGACCTGGCCTTTGAGCACCCTCTTCCATGCTGCTGTTAGCGCATGGTGCCTCTGGTGCTCCTGATGTGGTGTTGGGAGCTGCTTGAAGCTGGGCAAAGAGCAAGGCAGGAACCATAACTCTTCCTGTAACTCCTGCTTAGAAATAACTGTTGCAAAACCCACCTTGCCTTACTCCCTTGCTGGAGTCCTGCTTGGAAGATGCTCTTGCTGTGCTGGGGTGCTTGTAAGTGGTCTCTGCTTGGACAGGCTGCCCCTGGCTGCACCTCCCCACTTCTTCCCTGGAGGGACAGAGTGTGAGGGTTTTCCCACAGGGTTTGAGTGGGACACTCCTGTCCTTGCACAGGCTTGGATCAGACACATGCTGCAGCCCTGTTGCTTCCTTTTTCAAGGTGGGACTTGGAAGGAGCCCCAGTTTGGGGCAGGCAGTGTCCCAGGCAGGAGTCATGCAGGAACAGGGGTGCTTTGTGTGCCTGGCTGCTGGCACTGTCTGTTAGTCCACCTGGCTGCCAGCGTTGGCCCTACATTGTCACTTCACCCAGCCAGCAAAGCTTTGTCCCTGCTGAGGCACAGCTGGGAGCTCTCCGGGCCTTTGGGTGCCACGACTCAAAGTGGCTGAACCCCTGCTCTGCTGCCTTCCCTTCCAGAGGACATCGACGATGAGGTTGCTCAGTACCTGGATCACCTGCTGCAGCACACGACTCCCCAGTCAAACCTTCCTCCCACCACCCAGCGAGGAGGGCTGAGCCGCTTCAAGGCTGCTGTCCACACCACCCGTGACCTCATGTCCCTGGCATCCAAGGCCAAGGACCTGCATGTCCAGAGTGAGTAACTCCAGCACCCTCCACACCTTCCCTTGAGCCTAGCGGTGAGGTTGAAGTGCTTTGGGAGCTTTCACAGGTGTATGATGCTGGGGTTCCCATGGATTGCAGAGGAACTAAGCCTTTACCTGGGCAAAGGCACAATATGTCTATCATGTTAGTCCTGGCCATGGAGTATCTTGAAGTTGGTGCCTGTGCAGCCCCATGGAAACTCAATAAAGGATGGCAGCTCCCTGCAGTGTTACTCTGAATGGGTAGACAGGGGCTACTTCTCCCATAGCCAGCTTCTCTGCAAGGACTGCTAGGGGAGCAGTGTCAGAGTGTCTGAGGTAGTTTGGAGTACCGTAGTGGTGACTGGGGCTGGACGTGTCTCTGCCAACCTTTGGTTTTTTTTAGATGTTGGGATGTATGTCCCCAGCAGGATCTTCCAGGCATCCCAGCAGTCGGTCAAGCTGCTGAGTTCACCCCACCAGCATGACTTGGATGGCAAGGTGAGCTCTGTCTCTCCCAGACTGAGCTATCCCTTCAGCTAGAGCCAGTGTCCTTGCAGGACTGCAAGGGGAAGGCTTGTTGTTTGATGAGGGGGAATATGCATGGGTCCATTTGGTGCAGGGTGCTGGTGGTGCTAATCAGCAGCACGGGTCTCCCTTCCCCCAGAGCCATGCACTCTACGCAGAGATGAACTTGCCCCATGATGAGGATGGCAACGTGGACTGCAAGGCACTGGTGGACCAGCTGCGCATCTGCCCAACGCTGCAGGAGCAAGCAGACATCCTTTACATGCTCCACATCCTCAAGTAGGATGAGCTCTGTGTCCTGAGGGTTCACTGTGCGTAGAGGGGTTTGGCACAGCCCAGGGGGCCTGCCCGGGAGCTGCGCCAGGCAAATTGCTGGATATAACCCAACACCTCCTTCACCTTCACAGGGGACCCGAGTGGCACACGGGGCTTGATAGTGAGCCTGGCCCCACCATCAAGGAGCTCCTTACTGAGCTGTATGTGCGGGTGGGGGAGACACGCCAGTGGGCCCTGATCCGCTACATCTCTGGCATCCTCAAGAAGAAGGTTGAAGCTCTGGATGAGGTAACAGTTGTACAGCCAGCCTCTAGCAGGCTGAGGTCTGTCAGGGAGGAGGCAGCAGAGTGAGCAGGTGAACCATGACTGCATCAGCTCTGTCTCCCTCTGCCTTGTGCTGAGCCCCCATACCCTGTCAGCTGTTGACAGTGGCTGCCTTTCTGTCCCCAGGCCTGTACTGACCTCCTGTCTCACCAGAAACACTTGACGGTGGGGCTGCCCCCAGAGCCACGTGAGAAGACAGTCTCCACGTGAGTGTGGCACCTCTCCCACCTCAAGCATGCTGGCCTGGGTCTGGATGTGAGCCTGCTGCTCTGGGGTCCATGGGCAGGAGTGGCCCTGGGTGGCTGTCCCCAGCTTGTATCTCTCCTCTTGGGGCTGTACAGACTGGGGGTATGCAGGGTTTGCTCTGCTGCCTCTCACCTGCTCTGCTGTTTGTTCACGCCCCAGCCCGATCCCCTACGAGGAACTCGTTTGCCTTATTGATGAAGCCAGTGAGAAGAACCTCAGTGTGTCCATCCTCACCCAGGTGAGGGGCCAGGGTGTCAGGGGACCCCACATCTGGGTGTCTGCCCTGGTGAGCAGCAGTGGGGTGATCTGTCTCTGCCCCTCCAGGAGATCATGGTGTACTTGGCCATGTACATACGCACACAGCCTGCACTGTTTGCTGAGATGTTCCGCATCCGCATCGGGCTCATCATCCAGGTGATGGCAACAGAGCTGGCACACTCCCTGCATTGTTCAGGTACGTGTGGCAGGGACAGCGCCCTAGCTGGGTTAGGTGCCTAGATGCTTTGGGCTCTGTCAGCCAGAAAGGAGTACTGTTAAAAGTGGGCAGCTCAGGATAGGACAAGACCCTGCATGGAAGTGCCAGTGTCTGCAGCTGGACCTGTTCTTGAGCAGCACAAGCAAGTGATTGCACTGCAGTCTCCATCCCAGCATGTGTCAGGCTGGCATGGGGAAGAGTCCTTGTTGTAGGCAACACCTGGAGCTAATGTATGTCCTTGCCAGATGAGCTCCTGTACCAGTGCTCCCCCTGCTCACAGAATGGCATGCAGGGTAGCAATGTCCTAGGAGGACTGTGAGGTAGGCTACAAAATCACAATTCTGTTTTCTCCAGCTGGAGAAGCCACGGAGAACTTGATGAATCTCAGCCCATCAGACATGAAGAGCCTCCTCTACCATATCCTCTCTGGCAAAGAGTTTGGGGTGGAAAGGAGTGGTGAGTCTTGCAGCAGAGAGCATCTCTGGGCAAAGTTGAGTGCAGAGCATGGCCAGATCTACATGTTCCTACCTGTGAGGGGTGTCCCTGTTCTCCCCTATGTTCAGCACAGATGCTTCAGTACTGGAGGGGTCCAGCAGGAAGCTCTGCTCTTCATAAGGATGGTGCTGAGTGATTTCTGGGGTCAAGCCCCAATCTCATGGCTATTTGACCTTTGCTTAGTTTGGCACTTGACCTGGTTGGGTCTGAATTGAAGCAGTTCTGTTCTGCGCTCATGGATCTCTGATGCTATCATGTTAGAGGGCAAGGGCGTGCAGATGTACCAGTGCCTGGGCAACGATGAGGGATGGCCATGCCTTGAGTGATATTGCTCACTCTAGACCTCTCTTCCCCTCCAGTATGTTCAGTGGACTCGTCGCTCACCACTGCTGTCTCCATCTGTGACATGGGAGCTGTCGGGACCACCAGGCCTGAGCGTGCTGGCCTCGTCAGGCTGAAAAGTGAAATCAAACAGGTGAGGGCAGGTGGTGCAGGCCAGTCACGACAGGTCTTGTGGGTGAAAATAGAAACCATGCAGAATTGATGGAAGAGTGGGAGACACAGATGCTTCCAGGAGCTAATTTTTTCTCCAGTCCTGTCCTGGGGGGAAAATTGGGGTGAACCTGGTAATGGGTGGGGGTTGCTCCGGCAGTTCAGGGGGAGCAGAGGGGTGCTTGAGAAGGTGCAGGGGTGGGGAGGACCATGTGGTGTCCCAGGTGTGGCTAGTGTCTTGGTGGGCATCTTCCAACAGCAGAACCTTCATTTCCTTCTTCTCTTGCAGCAATTGGATAAAAGTAGGCAGTCTCTGCCTGGGAGTAAGGTGAAGCGCCCCCTGGTCCTGCAGCCTCAGCTTTTGCCCCTCATGCCATGCACCAGGGCAGCTTCCCTGCATGCACAAGTCAATGAGCTTCCCTCAGCTGCTGCAGCAATGAGTTGGCTTCCCGTCTAAGCAGGCTTAAGGCTGCTACGTTCAGGATGGGGACAGAGGCTGGCTCTCTGGGAAGAGGTCAGCATGGCTTAATATGCTGTGGCAGCCCAGGGCTGCCCACTGCCCACAGCCTTCAGGAGCTCCCCTTTGAGTGGGACCTGCTGTGTTTGGACTAGCAGGGAAGAAGGCTTCCCTAAGCTGTGGGTGTGCTGCCATTACAGCCAGGTGGGAGATGTGCTCCAGAGCTGCTGTGCTCAAATACATTCCATTATACCCACAAAATCTGCTGAGCAGGATGGCATGATGCTTCCAGTGCCGTGACCAGTAGTGACTCTGCTAGACAGTTCACTGGATCCTGCCTGCAGCCTCCCCGGCTATTTCTTTGGGGAAAGAGGTTTCTCGTTAGCTACAGATGGCAAGGACCTCCTCTTGTACCTGGCATGTGTCCAGGAGGAGTCCTGAGCTCTAGAAGGTGTCCTATCGTCAAAGAGACGGAGCTTGCAGGGGCCAGGGTGTTGCAGCAGGTTTAGGGCCAACTTGCTGCAGTGTGAAACCTGACATCACAGAGGCTTGTCTGTGGGCAGTGACCTTGCTACTGGTCCTCCTGTCTGCTCGAGACTAAATCTTTGCCCATACCAGCAGCCAGCAGAGCAGTAGCAGTCCTATTCCTGTATGCAGGCCAGCACAAACCCACTGCTGCTGCAGCCCTGGCATGTGCAGCCCTCTGCAGCTTTCCTTTCAAAATTCCCTCTGTCTCCAGCTAACCCTGGCCCTGGGATAACTGCCCTGTGACCTGACCCTGATCTGTGCTGCTGCAGCTCTGTTTGCTGTGACTGCTGCCCTGCTCTGGCATGGTCTCATTTCCATCCCTCCCTTTCTCCTTCAGCCCCTCAGTTTGCAGTCCGGTGACGCCGACCTCAAGTCCTCTCTGGTAACCTGTGTTTGTTGGCTGCACACATGGGGTCTGTCCTGTTGGTGGCTGCAGGAAGGAACTGTGCTCTGGGGGGTGCTGCAGGGAGCTGGGGCTGTAAGGTGGGCTTTGCTGGGGGCGAGGGGTGGCAGCTCTGTCTTGGGAATAAGGCTGGAGAACCACAAGCTCTTGAGCAGCAGCAGGCTGCATTCCTGGGGGATATTTAACTTCGCAGCGGTCTCTGTGGTTCTTGTTTTGTCTGCCCAGTCTGCTGGGCACATGGAGCTGCTGGGCAAGGTCTCCTTTTCAAGCGTGCTGGAAGACCAGGGCAGTAAGGACAGCCGGCAGGGCCAGTGGCAGCGGAGGCGGCGGCTGGATGGGGCCCTTAACCGTGTCCCTGTGGGCTTCTACCAGAAAGTCTGGAAGGTCCTGCAGAAGGTGAGCTAGGCATCAGCTGGTGCCTCTCCATGCATGTGAGCCTCTGGTCCCAGGCACCAGCCTTGCCAGGGGGACTTAGACTCTCAGAGCTGGTGTGTGATGTTGTGTAGATGTGTGCTTCATAGACAAGGCCTGCGGCTGACCTTGGAAAGCTGTGGAAGACCTGCACTTGCCTTGTAGTCTTGTAGGACCTACCTCAGCATGCATCTTGCATAGTGGAGCTGGGGTCTGCTCAGGTGCTTCATGCATCAGGCAGACAGGGGCATGGCTAGAGCCACAGCTGAAGTTGCTCTGGGCACAGCCCATCCTCAGCATGGTGAGCCAGGGAGCAAAGCCCCATGCAGGAGGGCTCTGGCTGATGCTGAATGGATGGGAAAGGAGTGATGCTATGTGAAGTGATGCTAGGAGGCAGAGCTGGGGTGCAGCATGCACCAGTGCTCAAGTGGGAGCAAGTTTGTGGGCTGGACCTATGTATCTTAGCATGGTTATCCAAGCCATAACCACGATCTCTCCTTTTTCTGCAGTGCCATGGCCTCTCTGTGGAGGGCTTTGTTCTTCCCTCCTCAGCCACCAGAGAGGTAGGAGGTTCATGTGAATGGGGAATGGGTTGTTGTGTGCTGGTTACCCTGGGTGATTGCCCAGCATAGCTCAGAAACTGAGCAGGTGATACAGTGCTCTAGGTACATTTCTTTCTACCTCCTCACAGATGACCCCAGGGGAAATGAAGTTTGCTGTGCATGTGGAGTCTGTCCTCAACCGTGTGCCCCAGCCAGAGTACAGGCAGCTGCTGGTGGAAGCTATCTTAGTGCTCACCATGCTGGTGGACATGGAGGTGCACACCATTGGTGGCATCATAGCTGTGGAAAAGATCTTGCACATAGCAAATGACCTCTTCTATGAGGAGCAGGTAGAGACCAGGCCTCACCCAGGGCTGCTGGCTACATTCCGCACAGCTGTGCAGGGCTCACCCACTTGGAGAGCCCTGCCTGTTGTCCCCATTGTATTCATGGGGCACAGCAAAGCTGTAATGTCTTCCTCCCACTGCTCACCATCAGTGTGTCACACTGTGAGCGCAACAAAGGATGCTTGGGATGGAAGCTGATAAAGGGATTGCCTTTATTCCTAATGATGCCTTTCTCCTTCCCTGTCCAAAATCCAGAAAGCCCTGGGCGCTGATGAGCACATGCTGGAGAGGGATCCTTCGACAGGCATCTGCAGCCTGCTGTATGACAGTGCACCAAGCGGCCGGTTTGGCACCATGACCTACCTGTCCAAGTCGGTGGCCTTGTACGTCTACGACTTTCTGCCCACAGATGGCTGCACCATGCAGTAGCTCTTGCAGTTCCTCACTGGGTTGCAGGTGCTCTGGGAAGGTTGTTTCATACAGCTTGTAAAGATGAACACTAGGTTAGTTTGCAAGGCAGCCTGCGTGGCCATCTCTTCTCTCAGCCCTGGCCTCTTGGTGGGTGAGCGGCCCTCTAAGGAATTCCACAGGAGGCATGTGTCCTAAACTGACCTGTGCCTGTGTATGGCCTGCAGAGCAAGGGAAAGGCTAAGCTTTGAAGCATGCTTGTGTTAGAAGGTTCTGTCTGCATGACTCCTCCTGAGCCATCGCCCCTGGAAAGACCTCTGTTTGAGGGAGTTGGAAAGGGCTCCCCTGACCAGAACTGTGTGCTCAGCATTACAATGCTCTCTGACCAGCTCACACTCTCCCTGCCTCCAGCAGGCTTGCAGTTTTTAACCTCTTCTATGCTGCTTTTTTTTCCAAATCTGAAGGATTTATGCTAGTGTAGGCTGGAGCTCTTGTTCTTCCTGCTGCTCATGGAAAAGCTTTGCTAAAGGAATAGGGGATGGTGCCTAAGCCTTTCTCCCAGCACATCCAAAATCTATATGGTCCAGCCCAGCCACAGCTGTGCTGCTTGGAAGCAGCCAGCCCCTCAGTTCCCCGCTGGGGGTCCTGTGTGCAGAGCTGGGGAGGTTGTGGTAGCCAGGATCCCTTTTACCTCCAAGCTGCTAGTACAGGGCTTCTGGCTGGCTGGGACATGCCAGTGGCAGCCCCTCTGTGCCATCTACTCTATCCCTGGCAGTGGTGCTAGTGGCCAAGTCACAGGTTCCTGAGCTCTCATGTGCCCTGTGAAGCAGCTCTAAGCTGGCTGCTTGGTGTTACCTGTGCAATCAGAACCATGCTTTTAATGCTTATCTCTGGCCTCTGCCCCATCTCCCACAGCCTGGCACAGAGAGGAGGAGTGGGGACACAGTGGATCCCTGCTCTAATCTATCCTGCAGGTCAGCCCCCACTCAGGATGGTGCGGTTGGACTGAAGAGGATCAGGCACACACTCCACAAAGTGGTGGAGGAAGTGGGGTTCCCTTTTGGCTTTCTCTCCCTAAGACTTAACATGTGCTCCAGTATACTCAGCACATTGAGCAACAGGCCAAGAACCCTCACTCACACCCTCTGACCTTGCAATGTCCCACAGCTTGTCACAGGCCAGCCTGATACCATCCATGTCTCCCTCCAAGCCTGGTTTACAGCTGTCAGTGAGCAAAGCTCTGAGCAACCTTTCCCCTTTGGGAAAGGTTGATCCCATCTAACAGCATGCCTTGTTAAAAAACTATTAAAAAATCTGAAATTACGGCAGTGACATCAGCCACCAAGCCATGTTTTCAACAGACTGAGTCCATCTCTTTCAATGTCACTGCCCACAACTGGAAGGACAGAGGAAAGAACCTGTGTTCCAGAATCCCTTACCAACCATCCCCAGGCCCTGAAGTCTCTTTTGATTGCCCTTGGACCATGTGTTGCAGCTTCATTGCCACCCGCATGGAAGAGCAGCAGTGGGTAACAGTCTGAAGCCGAACCCAGCTGGGAAGTTTACTAGTGCTGTACTTAACCTGGGCCCCAGGGAGGCGGCAGACTTCCCTAAGAGGACCATCTGTGTGGCATATTGGACCCTCAGAAAGGAGTCACCTACAACTCTAACCCATCTTTCTCATGGGCATGGTCTGGGGGTGTCACAACCAGGGCAACACCTCTGGTGTAGATGGACTAACATCCACACCATCCATTGCCTGGCCTTCCACATGAGAGCTTCATACCTGCTGTACAGAGGCATGGGGGGAGGCAAGGTGGGTGTCTCCACCCACTCCTTTCCTTTAAGTTACTGCCTTCACCTGGCAAGGGAGGATACAGGATCCCCTTGAAACCTGTGTATTTTGGGGTGGCTGTTCCTGTCAGGGAGGGCAGAGCCTGGTTCCACCAGTCTTTCTCAGACTCCCTTATGCCCCTTAACCTTTCTACATCCTCTCATAGCTGAGCCCCAAGGGTGGGCAGATCTTGGCCACACCGAACACAGCTGTTCTCACCACTGCCATCCTTCCCAGTGAAAGGCTCTGGCACTCCCTGCACCCAGAGGCCTGGATGGCTGTGTTTTTTCATGGCAGCTCTGTCTGAGTGGCCACATCCATTCTAGCAAGCACAGAAGATGTGGTTTCTGCCGGCTGGATGTCACAGCCTGAGCTCCTTCTGAGAGGGTGATGGACAGCAGCTGAACTTGAGCTGGCAGGGTGCCAGCACCCTTGCCATGCGCCAACACCATGCTCTGCCCATGCTGCCTGTAGTGCTCCCTGGGCTGGCTGTGTGTGAGTGCAGAGATGGCTGCCAGGCAAAGATCGGCCACTCCACTGTGGATAGGGCTGGCTCTAGAGCCAGATGTTTTCCTGTGTTGCCTGTGTTTTCTGATGTCCAGGTTGGTTTGGCCTCAAAGCCAGGTGGTCTCCTGGGGCAGCAGCTCTTCTGTACGTGTGGCTGTATGGAAAATCATGCTATGAAAAGCCAATGTCCATAAAGGAGACAGAGGAGTCCTGCAGTTTTATTCGAGTAAAGGGAGAGAGTCCACTGGGACATCTGCCTGCATGATTTTCTCTCTAAAGGTTTCAGAGAGCACAGCCTCCATTTATCCTAAACTCCCGGCTGCATGTTGCCTTCTTCTTTCCCCATTGGCTGAGGTACTAGGAAGGTACAGCCTTCCCTAACTGCCTACCACATATTCCCCCCTTGAACCTGTAATTTTCCCCCAAAGTTCAGAAACTCAGGCTTGTGTGGACCCATTTGTCTGTTTCAGGAGTCAGACTCTCTGGGTTCTGTAACAAACCTGTGGCTTGAAGTGGGTAGAAACATTAAGACCCCTTTCAAAGACGTTAACACCCATACCCTCGCCAACGGAATTATTTGTAAAGACATTAGCACACATCTTTCCTATCATGGCTAATCCCTTCCTGTGTGACCCCTGCTCCCGTCAGAGGAGCCGTGAAGGGCCCGAGCCCCTGCGCCTCCCTCTATCCCGAGGGTCCCCGTGGGAGCTGCCGGGGGTCAGCGGAGCCCGGGCGCCTCCTGAGGTGCGGCTCCTTGAGCAGGGCGGACGCCGCGTGGGGGTCTGCGCGCAGGCCACGGGCCTTTTTAAGTGACATTTTTACAGAATAAACATCACCCCGAGCTGCGTGGGGGCCCCAATAAAAATGTCTCTAACACGAGTCGGCTGCCTGTTCTTACGCGGCCGGGGGGCAGGATAGTGGCAGGGCGGGCCTACAGCTCCCGGCACGCCGCGGGACCGGAACTGCCCGTCCTGGCGCGCCCTGGACCAGGGGGCTTGCGGGTGCTGGGTCCCGGCCGTGCCGGCTCCGATGGCGGCGGTGCCGCCGCCGGTCTACGTATACAGCCCGGAGTACGTGGCCCTCTGCGACTCCCTCTGCAAAGTGCCCAAGCGGGTCAGCGCCGCGGCGGGGGCGAGGGGGCGCGGGGAGCACAGCGGTGAGGCCCGGGCGCGGAGGCGGCCGGCGCCCGGCACGGCGGCAGGAAAGGAGGAAGCGGGGGAAACGGGCGGCGCCGGCGGGAGGAGTGTGGGGTCAGAGCGGGGAGGGCCCGTCTGTGTCTTCACAACGCCCCTGGCAGCGTGGCCTTTGACACTGAAGTGACGCTTCCCTTCCCCGGGAAGCCGTGTGCCGCTGTGCTTCTGCCCGGGACACCGGAAGGCCCCTTCACACGCCATGGGCACGGGCCGGAGCTGGGACCCGGGCAGGGAAAGCCGCTGCTGGGAGGAGTCTGAACCATACCTCGTCTGCGAGTCCTTGCGCCCCCGGTTGCTGGCTTTCTGTCTCGTGCTCTCACAGTCTTATTCTTCTCTTTAGGCCAGCATGGTGCATTCATTGATTGAAGCGTATTGCTTACTTGACCAGATGAAGTAAGTGCTCCCGTCTTCTGTGAAGGGATGTTTTTTTCTCCACTAAGGTTTGGAAGGTGCTGAGTAACTTCAGGTTTCGCACTGTCCCTGCTGGCGGCGTGATTATAGGAGCCCCCCCAGTGTGTATTTCCAGGATTTAAGGAAAATGCTTGTTTTGCTACACGGACACGATTACAGTAATTGTGGCAGGTGTAATTCATGGTTACCCTCCTGGTCCGGTGGAGCCCATATGGCCTTGTGCCTTCTCTACAGAGTGTGTGTCACCCCCATGCTTGGGACTCTGAGCAGGGTGATGGCCTTGGTGCTGCTCCAGATCCACTGATCAGTCAGTGGTGATGCAGAGAGGGACCGTGTCATTTTGCTGTGTTGTCATTGATCTGGGAGACTTTTTGTGGGGGCTGTGTGCTGTTCAGGAGAGAAGACCAGATGAGATCTAGGGCAGAAAAGTGAGATACCTCTTGCCTCATTTGTCTCTTGACACTGGGGCATATGAAGGCAAAAAAAGAAAGGTTTAGCTCTGCCCCTCTTGTGAAGTATCTCATAAAGTCTTTAAAAATATATGCTCCAGTTCAGCAGGGCCAGAAGGTCTTTTTAAGACTTCTTTTTTAAACAGATTTTTTTTCTGGCAGAGTGTGCTTGTGAAATGGCTGCAGGTACCATTATAGAGCAGATCTGAAGGGGTGTTTGCCCTTGCATGGGGTGGGAAGCATCAGGGCCAGCCTGGAGCTGGGAGCTTCCTGTGTTCTTCCTGTAGCAATGGAGCTATGCTGCAGTGCCTGTGTGTGCTCCCACTGTCCAAGTTTTGGGAAGGGTTCAGTGTGTTGAAGAATTTGTTTAGGCACACTGCAAAGCACCCAGACCCAGGAAGGTGCTGTGCAGGTTGCTGGGAACAGTGACAGTCTCTGCTTTGGTGCAGGTCACAGCATGCAAGAGGTGTTGCGCAGCTCCTGATCCAGGCTGAGGTCCTGCCACAGTGCTGTGCTGGGCCTGGGCATTTCCCTCAGTTAGTTCCTCTGTGTGTAACTTGAATGTTGGATCCGCTGGGGACTGCACAAACTGAGAGAATGTGCAGAAAAGGGAAAAAAACTTGAAGCAAAGTGGGAAGGTGAATGCAGGCAGCACCTGCAGGTGTTCTTCACTGGGGTGGGCACCACAGGCAGTGCCAAGCCAGGGGCAAGGCCTGCTCCAGCTCAGCTGGGTGGCTTTCTCACTTGAGTGACAGTCCAGTGCAAGAGGAAGAGGGAGTTTTGTTTGCTTTTACAACAGTAACAGCTGAAAGAAGGCTTCTAGGTTAAAGGCTAAAGCTGGACATTCCAGCTGAACCCTGGAGTCTCTTGCCCTGATATGCTCCCTTCCTCCTCTCTGCCTAGGATAGTCAAGCCAAAAGTGGCCTCCATGGAGGAAATGGCAAGTTTCCACACAGATGCTTACCTGCAGCACCTGCAGAAGGTCAGTGAGGAGGGGGATGATGACCACCCGGAGTCTGTGGAATATGGACTGGGTAAGGATGTGCATCTTCAGCAAGAGATTAGTTGAGTGCCAGGGCCAGGATGCTTTTTGCTGGAGCTGCAGTTACAGGGGTGAGCTCACGGGGATGCTGGGCTTGGTTTTGAAAGGAAATGCTCTTTGACAGGGTGTTGGTGAACCCTAGCAGTCATCTGACAGGGTGGCACTTTCCCTGGTGGCAGCAGAGGGTACAGCTCGCTTCACGCTGGTGCTCTGTGCAGCTTGGCCTGTCTCTTGCCGACTGGGGCTGGTGCCCGTTGCTGCTGCTCTGAGGCTCTGGAACAGGACGGAAGACCCTGACACTGCCCTCGGGCTGGAGCTGCGACTGGCTGCAGCCAGCCTGCTGTGGGGAGGGCATGTGTGAACAGCTGCCTGGAGCTGTAGTGTCTTGCTCTGCAGGGACCAGAGCAGCTGTTGTCTGTCTGGTGACTTGACTTACATCTGGAGCAGAGGGCTCTTGCCCTCCTGGACCTGAGACAGCCTGAGCAATGAAGTGGTGAAGCAGGTGGGATGGGTATGGGCACTGTCTTGGTCTCGGGAATGGGAGGAGTGACCCAGAACTGAGGCAGACGTGCAGATTCTGCGCCGATCTCATGAATGTCTCTTAGACTTTACACTCCTGAAGCTGCTCTGTCTGCAGGAAGACAAGCAGCTCTGGAATCATGCTTTGTGGGCAACAGCTGCAGGGAGGCTGCTGTAGGACTAGGTGAAGATCATATTATAGATATAGACCTACAGCTTACCTAGGCTTGACTCCTTTGTGGATGTCCATTTTTAGGGAAGAGGTATGTCAGTGACTGTGCCAGGGCTTTTCTGGTCAAGTAGCCAGAGACCTGAGAGTAGTTTTTTGTGAGATTGGTATGAAGGACCAGTAGGTTGGGCAAGCCAGGCACACAGCTCAGGACACATTTGTTGATGAACTGAGTGCAAGAAAACATTTGGATTGTTGCTTTTTGTGGTGGGTTGATTTTTGTGGTGTGAGCGGGTTTTTTTTGCCAGGTGCTCACCAAGATATGTTCTCTCTCCTCCTCAATAGGGTGGGGGAGAAAATACAGTGGAAAAGATCATGGCAAGATAATAACAGGGAGATGACTCTCCAGCTACAGCAAAACAGGCTCTACGTAGGGAAATTAATTCAATTTATTGCCAATTAATAACAGAGCAGTATAGTGAGAATTCAAAATAAAACTGAAATCACCATCACCCACCCTCATCCGGCTTTCTTCCCAGATTCAGCTTCATCCACAGCTCTTCTACTTTCCCCCTCAAGCAGTGTAAGGGGAAAGGGGATGGGGGTTGTGGTCAGTTCACACGTCTCTGCTGCTCCTTCGTCCTCACTCTTGCCCTCCCACAGGACACAGTCTTCCGTGAACTTTTCCAGTGCAGGTCTTTCCTATGGATAGCAGTTTTTCAAGAACTTCTACAGTATGGGTCCTCCATGGGATTAGTCCTTCAGGAACAGGCTGCTCCAGCCTGGGTCAGTCCTGAAGGCTCAAACAAAAGGAATGTGCTTCCTCTGGAGGAAAAGGCCTGTTGTGTCTGACATGCAGACTCTTATCTGGGCTCTTACCTGCAGGTTACGACTGTCCAGCCACCGAAGGGATCTTTGAGTATGCAGCGGCCGTGGGAGGAGCCACCATCACTGCAGCCCAGTGCCTGCTGGACGGCAAGTGCAAGGTAGCAATTAACTGGCCTGGAGGGTGGCATCATGCAAAGAAGTAAGAAAACAATCTCTTCCCTTGTGTTTTCTCATCTGGTGTCTAAACCCTGCTTCCTAGCTCCCAGCTTCCCTGCGAACCCTTAGGGTGCAATGATCCAGTTGGATGAGAAAGCAAAGTGCGAGGGAAGGCAGGAGACAGAGAGGAAAGAAACAGAGGGCAGGGCAGAGGCCTGAGAGAAGGTAGGTCACTGGCCAGTGCTGGTGCTGTCACTGTCATGGGTTGCAGAGCAGGTCTGGGGCAGGTATACTCACAGGTGTCCTGTTACTCCTTAATACATCATTATCTCAGGAAGCTCAAGTGAGAATGGATTTTTTGGGGTCCATGGAGAAGCACACTGGAGAGACAAACAATTGATGTCACTGCCAGTTTGGAACACGATGGGAACGTGGCAACATGTCCAAATTGTTTTATGTGGCTTTTGGGGTTTCTTAAGAGGTTTGAAACAGTGCAGGACTGACCTTGGGTTACCCCATGCTCTGTGGGGGGCTGTTTCCTGTGAGCTCTAACATCAGTAATGATCTTCCAGCACAACAGAGAGGAGAGAAAGTAAAAATTCTGTCCCTGAATCCTGTGGTTCTGTAGTGGTAAAATAATTTGTTTCTGTCCCATTTTCCATGGATGTGTGTTTTACTTAACTTATCCTCCCCATCTCCTAAAACATGGGACCTCTTTGTAGTGTAGACAAGACACCAACCTTCCTGGTCCACAGCCAACTGGTGTTTGCAGTGCTGTTCTGTGTCCCTGGGGAACCTCAGGAGTTCTCATGAGCCCTGTGTCTAACCCTGGCAACCTGTACATGCATGTGCAGATGTCTTGCTCTGGTGACTTTCCTGACCTGGCAGAGGAACTCTGGAGGTGTAACAGTGGTGTGGAAGTGCCAACAATAGCACCGTCTCAGCCCGTTTCCTGGTGGGCACTTGGCTGAAAATGGCTTCAGATGCAGCTTGCTGTGAAAGGAGACTTGCACTTGGCAGAGGCGAGCCCTTGCTCTGTGCAGAACTGATGGCTTTTGGGAAATCTCCTGTTCTCTTCTGTCTGGATTGCATGGTTTAAAAAATGCCTGTAATGAGAAAAATCTTAGCAGTGTTGCTGCTGCTGAGCTATTAGCACTGTTCTGGGAAGCGAAGAGTCTGTTTAAAAAAAAAGGCATTTAATACTCCCTGATCCCAAAGGAGTCTTCCCAATCGCCCCAGTAAGTTGGTGAGTGATGCTTCAGGGTAAGTCTCAGCCCAGTGTGAAGGTCCAGCCAGATTGACATCGAGCTGCAGGTGCCTGGTGCTAGGACCTGTGTCCTAGCAAAATACATTCTTTTTATGTCCTAGCAAAATGCATTCTTTTTGTCAAAAAACACCTGCTATCTGGTAGTTTAGTTGCTTTCCAGGGTCCTAAAGGTAGGAATGACCTGGGACTTTGGAAGCTCTCAGTTCAGAGGATGCCTTTGGAGTTGAGGGTAAGATGTTGAGTAAGTGCCTTTTCTCAAGCCAGCCCTGCCATCCATTCTGGCAGTGACACTCAGAGCTTTGCTGGGTGGATTTAGGGCAGTACAGGGCAATCCCAGGTGCTGGCCTTGAGCTGCAGCTCCGACACTGCTCCACTTTTGTCTGAACTGGTGTCCTGCTCTGCTTGGCCTTGAGTTTCAGAGATGTGTGTTACAGCATGGAGAGAGTGCCCAAGACACGGCATAGTTCGCTTTCCTTCCTTGTGGGCTGTGAGGGAAGGGAGAAGTGCTTAATCACAGTTGAGTCAGATTCTCAGGATACCTGTTAACACCTCCATTCTCAGCATCACTGTAAATGAACAGAGTCACTGGGAAACACCTGTGATCCATGGCACTTGAAGGGAGTGAAAGCAAGTGCAGTTTTGCCAGCCCCTGGCTTGCTCCTCACTGTTCCCAGCTGTTGCTGAGCAGGAGGTGTCAGGGCAAATGAGCTGAGTGCTGTGACTGGAAGTCAAGAGGCATTTCGCAGAGGCGCATCCTGGATCCTGATATAATTTGTGGAAAAGGTATTTGGGCACTCCTGTTGCAAAGTATAAAGCTTCGCTTTAAATCAGCTGTCCAGGGCAGATTTAGGAATGCATGTGGACTGGTGCTAAGTGATGATGGGGACTTGACTTTGGAGTGAGGCTGGAGTAAGGGTCAAGAAACGTTCTTGTTCCTTTGATGCCAGCAAGGAAGCTGTCCTCTGATTATTTGTCAGGGATAAATCTTTCCATGGTACACCTGTGCTCTGTTTAGCTGCTGGGACTCTCTCCTGGCCGAGCCCAGGAGCTGTATCGTGAGGGACTGCATGTGGGACATCCCATTTGCATTTTCCTGGGGAGAGAAAGGAGGGAGTTACTTTGGGAAGAGGCTTAACCTTCATAGCCTGAGACTTCGGAACAGCAGGAGAATCTTGTGACTGCCTTGGACCTGCCTTTCACTGCCAGGACCTTCCCAGGAGCTGTGACCCAGACAGCAGGGATGGAGTGGTTGCCTGTCTGTGCCTGTCCAGAACTCACAGGAAAATGGTCAAGGGGACTGTCCTCTTGCCTCAGAGAGAGAGTGGGTTTGAGTTGAGTGGCTCTGAAATTCTTTAAAATGTCTCAGGTGCAGAAAGCTAACATTTTATTTGTTCAACAGTGCAGTGGTCAGAGGTACCCCCCCCATAGGCCAGGGCCTTTCTGCAGCAGAGCCGACTGATGCTTACCCAGCTGCCAGAAAGCCCAGACTTGTGAAGCAGTTGGCACAAGCAGTCCTGTTCTCTGTGCTTCACAGCCATGCTTTGAGCGGCTCGTGACCCATCTCTTGGTCACTGCTGGGCCTTGGCTGAGTTTTCGTACTCCTCTGTGCCCCTGTGAGGTGGACACTTGCAAAGTCAGAGTGAGAATACTGGGATCACTGGTGATTGTGTTGTCAGTGTTCAAGGTCACAGACATTGTTTTCACAGGGATGAAGCTTCTGGCTTCTGTTACCTGAATGACGCTGTCTTGGGGATCCTGCGGCTGCGCCAGAAATTTGACCGTGTCCTTTATATCGATTTGGATTTGCATCATGGGGATGGTAAGGCCCAGCAAAGGCTGCAAACAGCACAGCTGCACAGACTCAGGGAGGAATGGGAGAAGTCGAGGCCTGTCTGCGCAGCAAGGCTTTACTTGCTGCAACAGCCATGGCTTTGGCTCCTTTCGGTGCAGTTGAGTTCCTTCAATCCATTTCTGCCTTGTCCTGCTTTACAGCCTTGCCCTATGCTGCTCCTCAGACCTCTCTTGAGGGTCTGGGCAGAAGTCTTGTACCTAAAGCAACAGATAATGTGTCCCAGTCTCCCATCCTGGCAGAGCAGTTGCTGACAGGGTTTAATTGTTTAATGGTCCAGTGCAAGAGGGAAGCAGCCAGTAGTAAATTGTGCTTTTAAAAGAAGGCTTGATGCTATAAATCTAGAGCCAGAGCTGGCCTTGCCGAAACTGGTCTCTCCTTCAGGGACATTATTTCTACACCATTTAACATTTCCTGCTCTTCTAAATTTTATGGTGTGTTTCATTTTGCTCCGTTTTCTCCCTGCATTTGGTTTATGTTAAGTTTCCTATTACTTCTTTTCTCCCTCTCCACCCCCACTGTTTTAATATGTCTTTAAGGAAGAGGCATGTTGAACTGCAGCAGCACTGAAAAAAAGCAAGAGAGCCCAGTAGCACTGCTTCTAATCAGAGCCAAGCTCTGGCCAAGGCAGCCCTGCTTGGATCCCTCTCCCAGCTTTGCAGGCCTAGCAGCATAGGCAAGTGCTGCTACTGTGGGTGCTGATGTGAGATATTGAGATCCATTCAGTACTGATTAGCATGAGACCTGCCAGATTCATTGCAGTTGTGATCTTTGCTGCAGTTGAACTCCAGTCTCTGTGCATTGAGAATGGATTTGGCTCTTGAGAATGGATTTGTTGAGCCACATCTGCATTTCTGCTTTGCTCATGCTGTTCCTTCTCTGCTTGCTGCCCTGTGTCTCAAGCAACTATGTGTGTTCAGACTCCGTCATTTATGTAAATGATGCATGAAAACTTTTTTCCCTTTCCTAATAGGAGTTGAGGATGCCTTTAGTTTCACCTCGAAAGTCATGACTGTTTCTCTGCACAAATTTTCACCAGGATTTTTCCCAGGCAAGTTGAACATGTGAGGTTTGTGCTCATTTGGTTCACACGTCACTGGCGAGGCCTCCGTAAAGGCAAGTCCCATCCCTGCTGTCCAGCCGACATGTCTTCCTGCCTCTCCTCTCGACGCAGGAGAAGGAAAGAGGGGGGAGCTACATGTTTGGCATTTCCCCATTTCTGGTTGTAGCTGAGCTCTGGGCAGAGCCCCTTTGAACGCTGCGTGGCAGAATTGGGCAAAGGGGAGAACTGGGTCCCTCCACCCCGCCTTTCTTGGTGGTGGCAAGTGGACTTCTCCATAAGCCTGCCGAATGTCCTGGCTCTCAGCTTGCCTCTGAGACATCCCACGTGTCTCTCTCTTGACGCTGCTCTGCTTTCCCTCCTAATTGGAGTGTTTCTGTTGTGCAGGCACCGGTGATGTGACAGATGTTGGCCTGGGAAAAGGTCGCTATTACAGCGTGAATGTGCCCATTCAAGATGGCATTCAGGATGAGAAATATTACCAGATCTGTGAATCGTAAGCCCTCTTGCTCTGATACAGCTGACTTGGATGGGATTTTAGAGAATGAGATACTACACAGCTTACTATTTTTACTTACAGTCTTTTCTTAAGGCTTGTCCCTTCCCCTGTTGCAGCCTTTGACTACAAGGAACATGGATTGTAAGTTCTCAGAGATCTTGTCTGAATCCTTAAGCCAACTGAATATACAGAGACATTTGTGGGTGGCTGGAGGGGTCTCTGCCACAGGTCAGCCTATCTCCTTAGATACACCTCCACAGGTGTGTATCTAAGGAGAGACTGAGAAGGGACAAGTATTTTTTAGCTGTGGACTTAGGGCTAGATGTTTTTTCTTCACCTAAGTGCTCTGAATTCTGACTGTGGGACATATGCTTGGGGCTTAGCTAAAAGCTTTTTTCTAGCACCTTCTGTCTATGCTGGAAGAATGAAAGGCTGCAGGCTGAATATTTGACAATGACAGAGCTGCCTCCTGGCGGTCCCTTCTGTCACTCAGCTGATGGTGGACCTCACAAGCTATTGCCCATGTCAAAACTGGGCCGCGAGGCTTGTTCTTTTCCAGGGGAGAGGAGTCTCAGTGCAGGGCTGCAGAATGTGGTAGCATGTCCACCTCTAACACTTGAGGGCTGAAACCTCTCTAAACTTGAGGGCAGTCATGCAGGGGCCATGCCTCCTGCTGGGGAGCAGCCTTCTTGCTGCTTGCCGCTGCTGGGGCAGAGCAGCCCTCTTTGTGCCGAAGGACATGCTTCCGAAAGGCAGCTCTAGGGGCTGAGACAGGTCAGAAACCCACTCAGGAGGAGTCTGCTGCATGCATTCACAGCTGAAGGATGGAATAACCTACCATAGATTTCAAGTTGTGTATAGCTAAAGCTTCTGCAAAGAGACTTCGAGATATCTTTGAGTTCTGTCCGGGCTGGGAGGCAGTCATGGGCATGACTGTGGATGTCTCATCCAGCTGTTGTTTAAGGGTGATTGCCTGTACTTCCCAAAACCACGGTGAGCTTGAAGCATGAAGCTTCGTCCAGTGCAGGGTTTGCAGGCTGACTACACCCTGCACAGAACTTTTCCTAATAGTTTTGCCTCAAGAGCCACATAGGAGAGAGGAGAGTGAGAGCCTAGCCAAAAGCTTACTCTCTTTCTCCTGTCCTGTCCTGATGAGAGGTGTCTGAGAGTTCAGGATTGTTGTTTTGCCAGACCCTGATTTCCACCATGACTTTCATGGGGCAGAAAAGCCCCTGGATTGTCCTGCAGCCAAAAGGCAGCCAGTGTAAATGTAGAGTTTGGTGCTACCCCTGAACTGGTGAGGACTAGAACCCCCTCTGCTTTGTTATCAATGGTGCTTTTGCCTTCATCAGCCTTTTGATAAGCGCTCTGAGAGCTAAACTTGCTGTGGAGGTAGAAGCCTAACTGGGAGCAGAGGTAGTGTAACTGGTATGAGTTGGGTGGAAGCAGAGAATGCAGAAACCCTGAGACGCATTGGTGGATTTGAGAGACCAGGGCTGTGCCATGAGCATTCCTCTGAGCCATGCTGGCAATAACCGGACTGTTCCTCCTCTCCCCAGAGTGCTGAAGGAGGTGTATGCTGCCTTCAACCCCGATGCAGTTGTGCTGCAGCTGGGGGCGGACACCATCGCTGGAGACCCCATGTGCTCTTTCAACATGACACCCGAGGGAGTGGGCAAGTGCCTCAAGTATGTCCTGCAGTGGCAGCTAGCAACTCTTGTCCTGGGAGGAGGTGAGTGCATCCTGCTCTTCTCAGAGAAACACGTTTGTCCTCCTGTGACCCTGCCTCGAGTGCCTGCCTGCCCTTGGGCTCAGCACGGGCAAGGGTTTAGCAGGGCAACTGCTGGGCAGTGTCAAGACAGACTGTGGCACAGTACTGTTTTCTCACGCCTGAAATCCTTGATACTGACAGGTGACAAGTCTCAATCCTGACTCACATCTTGAGTTAAAAGCTGCGTGGCTCCTCTGGAGAAGAGGAGAGGCTGACAAACTGACCCTGACTTCTCAGTGACACCTCTGATTCCCATCTCTGCTGATTAGCCCTTTGGTGCTTCTCTTTAAAAGTGAGCACTATGTTCCCAAACCTGCCTTGGGCACCTGGTGATGAATGGTTTCATTAAGATTCAAGCAGGGGCTTGGGACAAGGCCTGGCTGCCTGCAAGCTATAGCAGGGCTCTGATTCCCAGAGAAAGCTAAGCTGGATTTATCTCTGCTATGCTGCCTAACCAGCTGCTTGTGCAGTGGAGACAGCACAGGACAGGCTTTTTGTTAACAGAGCATTTCAGAACAACAAAAGCCACTGTGTGCCAGGGAAAGCCCCTTAGCTCCATGATTGGAACTGGATCAGCTCTAGCTGTTGTCCTTTTTGAGATGGGGGAAATCAGGTATAGCATATTAAGGCTAAAATTTGATGTGCCTGATCCCCTTTGTTTTGGAAAGGTTATGAGTGTTCAGTCCTGGCGTGCCTTGTCTGTGAGTATGCTGGAGATGTCACCTTTCAGACAAAACCCAAAACTTCTGTTAAAAAATGAGGATCAACTATATGTCACTTGTGAAAATACCAAAGGAGTGTCCCACCACTGCAGCATGTGGAAGCATTTGAAGTGGAAACTGGGGGAGAAGTAAACACAAGCAGGAAAAAAACCCCACAACAACCAATGCAAACAGAAGGGAATGTTGAAAAATATGGTCTCTCTGTCTTGTCAAAGTGCTTTTCTCCTTTTACCATTCTAATCATCTTTTCTGGAAAAAAGCTTACCTGAGTCTCTTGCAGGATTGCTTTCAGCTAGGGTTTCTCCTTGTGGGCTCATATTCCGTTACCATGGAGGTAACCATTTCCTACTGACTGAAATCTTATTTCCCTGTAAAGAAGTTGTACTGATGAGTTTCACATTTGTCCTCTCAAACGTGACACTGCTGAAGAGCTCACCAGCGTATGGCTGGGCACGTGTATTTTGCTTTATAGGTCAAAGGCTGGTATTAAAAAGCAGGAAGCCCTCATTTCTGCTGCTGCCCTTGCACTTCTCTCCCTGCTACTTGTGAACGGCTCTCCTTGTTGCCAGGAGAGAGTCCAGCACATGGGGCTGGGAGCTCATCCTGGGTCTGAGATGGTGGCTGGAGGACCGGCCTCTGCCACACTAGATGTAACTGGGGTTTGATTTGAGGGGTCTGCTCTTGCATACACTGTCATTCAGACCTGGCCTTGTGTAGCCAGCAGGTGCAAAATGCAGATTTTGGGCATGGCTTGAGTGGATAAAATAAGCTTAATTCATGTAACCTGCGCACAGTGGCTCCATGATTTGCTCCTTCCACTTAAATCTCCTTTTCTCTTTCCCCACCCTTCCTGTTCAAAATCCCAATTCTTGCTGGAAACAGGTGGTTACAACCTTGCCAACACAGCTCGCTGCTGGACATACTTGACTGGGGTCATCCTTGGGAGAACACTGTCCTCTGAGATCCCCGATCATGAGGTAATGGTTTGAAAAACCTTCCCTTCTCCTTGCAGAAGAGCCACTTATTCTGCCTAATCCACACAGCATCCTTGCCACTCAGTCCTGTTTTGTGGAGGTGCTTATGTAACAATACTGTCCTGACCTAGCAGTATGGTGGGTGCTTTTGCCCAAAAACAGAGGCTGTCTGCAGCTTTCTGTGACGGGTCTCATGTGCCAATAAACTCCAGTCTCAGATAATTACAGAGAGGATGGGCAGAAGGAGTCACCGGTTTGCTTGCTCAAAGAGCTCTTTAGGATGTGCCTTTTGCCTTTCTCAGGGCTTTAAATTTTTGCCCTGCTTTCATCTATCTACACAAAGGACCAGGTGCAGCTTTGAAGCTTTGGCCGTAGGGCCTGGTGCTGTCTTCGTGCCTGTGCTGGTGTTTTTCAAGTCTTGAGTGGGGCTGGACAGCTTCTTGGAGGGACATAATCTAGACTGAATTTGTGTGGAATAACTATAGGCTGGAATCATCGAATCACAGAAGGGTTTGAGTTGGAAGGGACCTTAAAGGCCATCTAGTTCCACCTCCCAGCCATGGGCAGGGACACCTCCCACTAGACCAGGTTGCTCCAAGCCCTTTCCAACCTGGCCATGCCCCCTCCCAGCTACTGCAAAAACTGACCCTGTCCTGGCCAGAATCATGACATAACTGCTGGCAATAACCTGTGATTCTGCGTTAGCGCGTCGACCCCATGTGCTGCAGATTTCCTGCGCGCTATCTGAGCACTTAGCCAGGAGAGACACAGTATCCTTGCAGCACACTGATTTTCCTTTCCCAGGTGTTTCACAGTCATGTCAAGGCCGCGTTCAGCAAGGTGGGAGGTGAATGGTAGGGTATGTGATTGGCAGCACTTGAAATTTAATAATAAAAAAATCCCATTTGCAAGTAACCACGTGTAAAATGAATGTCAATAGCTTTCCCAAACAAAGCATTAGGATAGACATTTGACTGCTTTTGGCTGCCCCACTGTGCTCTGCTTCCCATCCCTTGAACTGGGAAGCTGTTGAAAACTCCAGGTGGACACAGACACTGCTGAAGGACCACCTTGATGTAGTAAAGCTACACGTGGCCCTTAGATGGAGAAATGTTTTTTTTGCCTTTTTACAAGCAGGTACCCATGGGGACCCCTCCCTCTAGCCTCAGCCTTCAGACACCTCTCTGCTGACTCTCCTCTCCTCTTCTCTGCAGTTCTTCACAGAGTACGGTCCTGATTACGTGCTGGAGATCACACCAAGCTGCAGACCAGACCGCAATGAGCCACAGAGAATTCAAGAAATTCTGAACTCTGTCAAAGGTGCGTTGTCCAAGCCAACACTCCTGCTTCAGGCTTACAGGTGTTTTTAGAGAGGGCTTCGGAAGAGCTCATTGGCGTCTTTCTCACTGACTGGAAAGATGAACCACATTCACTTGGCTGCTCATTAGTGCACGGTGTCATTTGCCTCCCACATCCCTTGGGATTTGCAGGGTTGGTGGTACAGAGTTATGGGTCCCTGTAGCAAAAGTTGCCATTGCCTTTAGCTGGGCAGGGGAGCATGGGGCCTTGTCCTTATTGGAATCATAGAACAGCCCAAGTTCTAAGGGACTTCAAAGATCATCTGGTTCTAACTTTTGTGGGAAAGGGAGCATAGACAAGATTATCTAGCAACCTGTCCAGCCACATCCTGAAAACTTCCGGCAGTGGGGCCTCTACCACATCCCTGGGGAATTTCCTCCAGTGATTTATTGTTCTCACTGTAAAAAAAATACTTAAAATAAGGTGAAACCTCTCCTGGTGCAATTCACACCTGTTGTCCCTTGTCCTCTCCACGTGGCTCCTTGTGAAGAGAGAGCCTCTGTCCTCTGAAGCCTACAGAGTAGGCTTCAAGTACTAGACTGCTGTGATGAGGTCCCTCCTAAGCCTTCTCTTCTGCAGGGAGAGTCTTTCCTCATTGGGCAGGTTCTCCAGCATCTGATCACCTTTGTGGTCCTCCTTTGGACCCTCTCTGCTCTGTCCATGTCTTTTGTGATTTGTGGGGATCAGAACTGGACACAGTACTCGTTGTTTGTCAGCCACACCTGGAATGAGATGATCCTGTTTCTCTTAGTAATGCTCCTACAGATGCTGCACAGAATCCAGTTTGCCTCATTGCTGCAGCAGAACACTGCTGGATCACGTTCAGCTTGCTGCCTATCAGGACCCCCACATCCGTTTCCACAAGACTGCTTCCCAGTCACACAGATCCCGGCCTGAACTGGGCACCTACTATCCCAAGTGCAGGACCTTGCTTTTGTCTTTGTTAAACTTAAAACTGTTCTTTTTAGCCCAGTCTTCCGCCTGTCCAGCTCTCTAAGATGGGTCTCCCTGCTGACGTGTTCATCTCAGCACCCAGTTTGGTGCTGTGGTTGCTTTCAATCTCATTAGCCAGGTCATTTATGATGTTGAGCAATGTGGGGCCCAGTATCAGTCCCTGGGGGACACCACTTGAGACAGGCTGCAAGACCATGTGAAAACCATTGATCACCACCCTCTGTGAGCTCCCTGTGAGCCAGCTCCCTCTCTATCCCCTTTGCAAACCACCCATCCAATCTGTGTCTTTCCAGTTGGTCCAGGAGGAGACTGTGGGAAATGGCTACCTGGAAGTGGGACAGGACTTGAAGCTCTTCAAGTCCAGGACAGGCAGCTGGGTGAGCTCTGCCAGCTCCAGCCAACCTCATTCAATGCCCTTGCCCATCTGTCTTGTCCCTGTCCACCAGAGGGGCTGGGAACAGCAAGATGGGGCTTGGCAGCCCTTTTCTGTCTGTGAGTGTTGCAGTATGCTGGTGTTAGAAGTAGAGTAGGAAGTGCAATGGCCATGGATGCCTTTGGGTATCCATTCCCAAGCACAGGGCAATCCTAGGGAGGATCCTTGGGCACCTGTCCAAGAGGGTAGGAGGAACAGCATCACTCCAGAGCTGGAAGGGAGGGCTGTGCGCTCCTGTCTGTGAATCCAGCCTGAAAGAAGGACGAGGCAGCAGGGAGTGAGCATGTGCCTCTTGGATGCTGGTCCACGAATCCCAAACCAGCATTCAGCATAGTGAAAGCAGTGGTAGGGTCCCCCTGTGGTAATTTCGAAAGCCTGGCTTGGACGAGGGCAGCAGCCTCTGCGAAGGGAGCCAGGGGTCAGCAGGAACTGAGATCTGTGCTGAGGCTGGAATTCCCATATCATGGCCTAGTCCATCAGGCATGGGGGTGGCACCCCTTGCCAGGTCACTCCATCAGGCTAAAATATCAGTGGAAATACCCTTTTCTGCTTCCTTTTGTTTGCAGGCAATCTGAAGCACGTTGTTTAGCAGAAAAGGAAGGCTCAGGCAAGAGCATTTCCTATGGGGAAGACAGCATATTTATGTGAACAACTGGTGAAATTTGTGGCTGCAGGGAAAATTTGGAAGAAATTACTGTTGGTTGGTTAATTTTTTTTCTCTTTAAAGAAGAAAAGCTGCTGCATGCCACAAGCACTGTGGCTCTCCCCAGGCAGGAGTGTGGGCCCTCCAGCCACAGCCTTCCAGTGCTGGCAGAGCCTCCCTTGCTCCTTTCTCTTTCCTTTTTTAACACCACAGTTTGTTCCCACAACTGGTTTTAAATGTTTTTTAAGAGAGGGGCTGCTCAGAGCTGTGAGCCCTCCCCAGCTGGAGCCTAATGCTATGTTACCTTCCTGGTAGGGGCACAGCCTCAGAGCTGCCCACTCAGGAAGTAGAGCCTGAGGGCCACCCTGAGGCACACAGGTTGTGTCTCTTACCCACAGAAAGGCACAGCCATTGTGTTTTTAACTGGGAATTCTTAAAAAATAAAATGTTTGAAATATTCCTCCAGCCCTTTCCTTTTTTCTTCCACCCACCCTGCCTTGCCAGTGCTCTTTTCCACAGCACCTCCCACTGCAGAGCCATGTGTGAGCTCCTGAAATCCTGTGCAGGAGGGCCAGACCCTGGGGAGCCTCTCAAGAGTGTCGAGGGAGATGCAGGGCATTGTGGCAGCTCCTGTCCTGGGGGATCTTGGATGAACTTCTAGATGCTCTGGTGCCCCATGAGAGCTGCCACGAGGTGTCTCAGCAAGGGAACAGGTATACAGGTACCTGGGGCAGATCTCTCCCAGTGCCATGGGCCATGGAGCCTGTCCTCTGCTCCCTTTATCCCCTCATTCTCCTGGCCCATAGACTTTTTATTGTGCTGGGTTTTTTAAAGATGTCCAGTCACTGTGGGAAAGCATATTTCCTGTGGCTTTAATTAGATTATGCTGGAAGGAACAGCAAGACAAAGGGGTTCCCAGCCTGGCCTTGGCTTTGTTTTGCTCTCTTGTTTTTCACTGCTGTTTGAAACAACAGGAAATCTGGCATGGAGGTGGTTGAGCAGGATGTGGCTCCCATGGCTCCCGACCCCTTGCCTGCTTCCATATACCCCTGGCGCCTGGTGTGGTGAGACCAGTCTTGTGTGCTGACCACTGGCAGGAGGCTGGCGCTGCCACTGCCACAGCAAAGGGGTCCCAGTGCCCAGGGGAGGTGTCAGGCTTGGAGACTGTCCATCCAGGGAAAAAGTGAGGAATGAGCAGAGAAGCTGGCCAGCTGCTGCCTCTGACCCACCTCAGGGCCCCATGTGCTCTGTCCCCGCACCTGGCAGACTGCCCTGTGACCTGTGGGAGCTGTTTCAGGAACATAGCTGGGAAAAGAAACAACAGGAAACCCCGCAAGTGTCAAGTGTTGTGGCTTTAGGTGAGGTGCCTCTTGGGTGGAAATCCCCACATCCCCCATTCAGAGTGAGATGCCCCCCTTGCCGCCCAGGCAAGCGCGGGGTAGCCGGGGTGCCGCTCCAGTTCCCTCCCCGTCGTCTGGGTACCTCGCCGGACCCCACCCGCCCGGGGCAGCCCGCGCCCCTCTGAGCGCTGCCGTGTCCCCCTAGACGCCGGACATGAGCTATTTACAGTCCCCTCCCCGGGGCACGAAGGACCTCACGGTGGTGGCGATCCTGCGCTACCCGTTCAGAGCCGGGGAGATGCCGGCGGTGAAGAGTCCGCCTGCTCCCCGCCCCTGTGGCCCCGCAGCAGGTCCCAACCTCCTGGCCAGCTTGCACCTGCAGAAGCTCCACGTCCAGAACCGCGCCGCGGGGAGACCCCGGAGCCCCACGGAGCCCGGCTCGCCCCTCACCTGGGGCTTGGGGACGCAGCCGCGGGGTGCGGGGAGCCGCCCCCTCCGGGCCGCTGGCCCCAGCCTCATCGACTCGGACCCGGTGACAAGGTGCTCAGGGCGCTGGTGGTGGAGCTTGGCCTCGACAGGGCGGACGAGCTGCTGGAGTCCTGGCTCAGTCACCACGAGTTCGACTCCCCGTCGGACCTGCCGGCCGGCTACTGAGGCTGGAGAGCGGCTGGGGTGGGTTTTGCTAAACCAACCTTGATATGCTTCATTGGACTAAGCATGGGAGAGATATATTGCTGAAATTGGGCACACGGAATGCAGAATTTATCGACTGCAAGGACATTTTGCAGAACCCAGAGATAAAGAAGAAACGAAGAAAGACAATTCAGCAATTGTCTTACCTTGGAAAAAGAGAGTAAGATAGTAACAAGACTGAAAATGTAGACTAATTAGCATGAGAAGCAAGAAATCAATAACTAATAGAAAATTTAAAATTAATGAACAAATTAATGAAGAGAACAATGTACTTTATAGCCAATGAACATTAATTTCTTTGCTAAAGTGTTAAAATAGTGAAAAGTTTTGAAAGTGTGCATGTATCATAGGTGGAGCTCCTTGTCTGCACCCAGCACTGTGAATAAAGTAATGCTGCTCTCTAATCTAAAAATAGAGAGTTTCATTTATCCCGACGTTTTCAGTGACAGTGTCACCCTCGAGAATGGGACCTCTGTCCCAGCCACACCCTGCTGCGGGAGCGCTGCCGTGGAGATGTGCTAGGCGTGGGGCTGTTGCACTCACTGGGCTGCCTGGCAGGGTGTGGGGCCCTGGGACTGTCCCGGGGACTCTGGAGCACTGCAGGGACACGTCGGCCTCCCTGGGGAGCGCAGCTGGGACAACTTGAACCCCGAACTGCCTTCAGGAGTGGGCACTAAGGCTCGGCGTCAGGTTTGGGGGCTGCGTGGGGTCCCAGCTCTACCGCGGGAGGGGCCGTGGCAGGGGGAGGGCAGTGTCCCGGTACAGGTGTTACCCTCGGCTCGGCTCCCGACACTCACACACTCTCCCAAACGGCAGAGGCGCAACGTGGCGGGCTGTCCCACGCCATCAGCTATGACCAGCGATGACCACAGACACAGTGGCCTGGCTAGGAGCAGGGAGTCCCGGAGCGCGGTGTCCCGGAGCGGAGTGTCCCCGTCGGGGCCGCGAGGAAGGGACACACCCTCCCGATCTCCCCGTCCCCTCGCGGGCGACCTTGGGCCTCCGGGCCGCCAGGGGGCGACGCACGTCGCTGCCGCCACGCCTTGTTCATCCGCGGCGAGCCGGAAGCGCCAGCCCTTTCTCGGCAGAGCGCAGCCATGGTGAGAGCGCGGCGCTGCCGCTCCCCGGCGCCATCCGCCGCCATCCCCCGCTCGCCGCGGGCTGTGGCCGCCCCCCTCGGGGCGAGAAGCGCGGGAGGGAGCCCGGCGCCAGGGTCCGAGGGCTGGGAGTCTAAGGGGGCCGGGGAGGGATGGCTGGGGGGGCCGGGCCTGGCGGCGGCTCGTAATACACCCTTTCCTGTAGGCCCGCGGCCCCAAGAAGCATCTGAAGCGCGTGGCTGCACCCAAGCACTGGATGCTGGACAAGCTGACGGGTGTCTTTGTGAGTGCGGGCCTGGGTTGGGGTCGAAGCTGGGGTCGGGCTTGGGTTTGGGGTTGAAGCCGGGGTCGGAGATGAAGCCGGGGCCGGGCTGCTCGTGGCAGCCGCAGTCACATCAGGGGAACTGTTCGGGTATTGCGCGGAGGCGAACGGTGAACAGGGGCAGTTGGACAGGGCAGGAGGTGTTTGTTTAACGTTAGGGTCTTTGTGAACAGCGTTCCTTTTCCCCCGTTTGCAGAGGATGTGACGGGGTCATTGGTTGTTCTCTTTTAAGCTGCTTATTGTGCTTTTCCACCTCTGGTTTGAGATGGACGGTTGTGCTTTGTTGGGGACAGTTTTCTGAGGGTGGCAGGACATGGGGGAAACTGCTGTGAATACCAAGAACAGAAAGCTGCAGCCGGTCGCTGCCTGCGTGGCAGCTGTACTTTGTGCTGCTGCCCTTGCATGCTCTTGTGGGAGCTGTTGGTGCCATGGTTTCCTTCTCTGCGGTTGCTGCTTGAGTCTCCAGCAGAAAGCTTCTGTCCGCAGGCACCCCGCCCATCAACAGGCCCACACAAGCTGAGGGAGTGCCTTCCCCTCATCATCTTCCTCCGCAACCGGCTGAAGTATGCTCTGACAGGAGATGAGGTCAAGAAGATCTGCATGCAGAGGTTCATCAAAATAGATGGCAAGGTCCGCACCGACATCACCTACCCTGCAGGCTTCATGGGTGAGTAGGGTTGGGGCAGCTTAGGCAGCTCTTCTACACTGGCAGGGGAGTGTTTTGTGGGGTTGGCATTATTCGAGGAGCAAGGTTACCCTGTTGGAGTTGAAGAAAACATACATATAAATAGTTGTTATTTAGTTTGAAATTGTGCACGGCAGCGAATACCAAAGCCAGATGCCTGTAGCCGCCTGCTTGACCTGGGTAAGTTGCTGTTCAGATTCCAGCCTTCAGCAGTTTTTGCTAATTTGCAGTCTGTCACAGCAAAAAGTGTGAGCCTGTGGTCAAGAGTAGATCCCAACCTCATCAATCACACCCAGTTGTTCAGCCGTCCCTGGTTCTTTTTAAATGTAAGCTTGATGCGAAGTTAGGGTCTTGGGTAATGAGCTGGTAACAGCTGCTGTTGTATTTCTCTGTCTGCAATCAGATGTCATCAGCATTGAGAAGACAGGTGAGCATTTCCGCCTGGTATATGATACCAAGGGCCGGTTTGCTGTTCACCGCATCACACCTGAGGAGGCCAAGGTGAGGAGCTTTGGTGCGGTGTAAGCATGGGCCCAGTTGGGTTTGGCTGGGGCAGTGTTTCCTCTTTGGCATCTCCTGAATGAGAGCTGATGTCTCTCTTCCTTGACAGTTGAGGCCATGCTGCACTTGAGAGTGGGGCGTTCAGGGTTGTGTTGAAGCCTGTGTTGGGGGGAGGTCCTTGGTCCTTGGTGACCTGAAAGTAGTTCACAGTTGGGTGTACTGGAGATGGGGTGGAGGAGAATCTTGGCTTTGTCGGCTAACAGTGACCAGAAACGTGGAACTGCCTGTGGTGTAAAAGCCTTGAATGTCTTCCCAGGACAACAGAGCTGCCTTCTCACCCTGGTTGCTGGGGAGCAACTTCCTCATGCGTTTCCTTAACCCAGGCATGTTGTGCCTGAGCTGCGAGGCCACGCTCTGCTTTGCATCTCCTTCCTTAGGGCAAGCTATGCAGACACACGGCTGTGTGGACAGCAGAGATGGCCGTGCTGGAGCCAGCTGGCGTGTGGTTTGGGGCTTCTCTAACTGCTACTCTGTGTTGCTATGTGAGGTCCAGAGAGGCTACGAAGGAGTTAGGGTGACAGGCAGGAGGGAAATCAGTGCCCTGGAGGGAACAGATATCTCTTGGGTCCTGGAGAAATGCAGCCCTCTGTCTCTGTTATGTGCCCACGGGCTTCGGGGAAAAAGAAAAGAACTGCCCTGGTAAAGACTTTGTTGTGAAAGTGCAGCAAAGGTGTCTGTGGGGAGGCTGAAGCCCAAGGTGGGCCGCTGCTCCCGCAGCAAAGGTGTTTTCTGGTGGGGCTGTAGCAAAGCTGCATGGCAGCTGTTCAGAAGTCCTTACTGAGGCAGGGAGTTGGGCAAGTCTCTGCCTGGGCTCGTATTGTGAGCCCTGAGTGTCTGGGTGTTCTGCTGTGGCTGGTGGCTCTGTCCCTAGTCCATGGCATTGCTTGTTGCCTCAGCTGAGAGGTGTTGGGTTTTGTTCGCAGTACAAGCTGTGCAAGGTGAGGAAGATCTTTGTTGGCACCAAAGGAATCCCTCACTTGGTCACTCATGATGCCCGCACTATCCGCTATCCAGACCCCCTCATCAAGGTGAATGATACGGTCCAGATTGACCTGGAGACGGGCAAGATCACAGACTTCATCAAGTTTGACACAGGTAGGTCTTGCATCCCGTTAAAGCACTGTACCCTTCCCCACTGTGGAGAGCAGTGTGGAAGTTAAATGCACTGAAATAGGCAGTGGTGTCAGCCTTGGGGTAAAGGGTTTGTTTCCCAGGAGCATGTGCACCTGGAGCTGGAGCAGGGGATTCCTCCTGTGTCCTAGCAGTGGGAAGCATTTGGCACAGGGACTTGGCACTTCTGAGGCACCAGGTAGAAACAGCGAGCTGGTGGGGAGGTGCTTGAGCTTGTGTCTTGGTGGTGAGAGGTTTCGGTCACAGAGCTGTGAGCAGTGCTAGCACAGGTGGGATGGGAATGTTTGGTATGGGCAAAGAGCCCAAGTGGAAGGACTTCACTACAGCACCTGGTGCCAGCTCTTGTCACACCTGTATTCCCTTACTCAGGTAACCTGTGCATGGTGACTGGTGGTGCCAACTTGGGCCGTATCGGGGTGATCACCAACCGGGAGAGGCACCCCGGGTCGTTTGACGTGGTTCATGTGAAGGACGCCAACGGCAACAGCTTTGCCACCAGGCTCTCCAACATCTTCGTTATAGGCAAAGTAAGGCTGTGGGGGCACCAGGTGGGGGGTTCTCTCCTCTTGTGAGGGGCTGCTGGCTGAGGCAAAGAGCCTTGGTGTTTCCTTAGGCAGCTGTCTTCCCACACAGTGGAGCTTCAGTGCTGGCCTCAGTTCTGTCTTCCTGTATTTCTTCCTGCTCTGGGAAGGGAAAGAAGCATTTGCAAATTCAGGAATGCAGATGTTTTCAAGAAGCAGCCCTGAAACCTGAGAGCTGGGGGCTGAGCAGTACTCAGATCTTGGTGTGATCTGGGCAGCTGCTCTGACTCAGAGTGCTCCCCGCAAAGCCTCTGCTGTTTTGCCATCCCTGACGGGCTCTTTGTCCAGGTTAGAGACGGGCGGTGTTTTAGTTTTGGCTGAAGTGCATTCTTCATGGATGTGACTGAAAGGCAGCTGTAGACCTGTGCATTCTTGGCACCTTCCTTAGGGGCCTCTGCTGGGCCAGTGCCACCACCATGTGTACCTGGCCCAGCATGAGCAGGGGTGGGCTTCTGCTGCTTTCCCCCTTAGAGGGAGATCTCTGTTGCTATCTGGGTTTCCTGGTGTGAAGTGGTTTCTTTTCCCTTGCTGCAGGGCAACAAGCCATGGATCTCCTTGCCCCGTGGAAAAGGCATCCGCCTGACCATTGCTGAAGAGAGAGACAAGAGACTGGCAGCCAAGCAGAGCAGCGGATAAAGTCCAGCGCAGGCTGGCTCTGGTGCTGTCAGTGTGTTAATTAAACCGTTTACTACAAGGCTCTGACTGGCTGGGGAGCATCCTGGGGCTCGGGGGGGAGCCATGCTGCCGGTGCCAGGCCCGGCTCTTCAGAAGGTCCTGCGTCTCTGAGGAGACTCTCATCAATCTGAGCAACTGCCACAGCCATATTCCAGAAAGGCAAGGAGGAAGGGTGGGAGAGCCTTCAGACTGCTCTGTCCCTGGGAAGGCGTTGGCACAAATGCTCCTGCATGTGCAGGAGGAGCAGAGATCTGAGGAGAGCTAGCAGGGCTCTCCTGTAGCCGGTGGTGCCAGATCAGCTTGAGGGATTGCCCCGGCTGTGTTGGCTTCAAGGGTGCTGGCACTCAGTGTCCAAGCCTGGCTGGTGGCCATGCACTGGGGAGATATCTTGGGCTGCTCTTCAGTGTCTTTTCTGTAGAGGTGGAGGGTGCAAGTGATCACACTGACAGCTGGGACTAGGTGAGAGGGAAATGGGCTACTGGGGACACTGAGCACCAGCCTGGCGATGGGCTAATGCCCTGCAGGAGCCAGGGAGCTGAGGACCAGTTGTGCCCGTGGGAGTGGCCCTGGAGGGCGAGGTGGGCAGGTGTGGGCAGTGTGCCTAGTCAGCAAGAGCGCAGGAGGCACTGTAGGGAAGGGGAGGCTGTGCCTGGGCATGGTGTGCAGGCTGGGGCCACCAGGTCCAGGCGGGTATGGGCACTGTGGAGCAACGCCAGTGGAGGAGCTGGAATGATGGAGGCGTAGAAGAGGGTGAGGGCCCAACCTCTGCTTGCAACCTCTGCTCTGCTTGGCCTGGGGAAGAGGAGCCCTGGGGGCTCTCCCACTCTGCCTGCCTGCCATCAGCATTGTGAGCATCTGTCTTCCAAGATGGATGGGGCACAGATGTGCACGATTGGAAAAATTGGCACCTCTTACTGGCTTCATCAGGTGTCCATGGTGAAATGTAGTCGAGCCCCATGAAGTGTCTGCAGCCAGCTGTATTCTAACGTTATGCCCTTAGGAAAGCTGGATGCCTGTGGCACTGCCCGTGCTCCCATCCCTCGAGTGTCCCTGTGCTGCTCCCTATGGATGCTGCGCAGGCTTTCATGGGACTGACATCCCCAGGGACTTTCATGGTGCTGGCAGCAGGCACTGGTGCTTGGGCTGTCCTGTGATGCACAGATGTGTGCAGCAAGAAAGCTAAAAACCCCGTATTTTCATGCACAGAGCCAAAAGCAAAAATCACTTAGTTTTTATGTTGTGAAAAAGCTTCAGGAAATTGCCAAATTAAATATTTGGGAAAGTAAAACCCAATTTTTATACTAGCAAAAAACTCTAAAATGGCAACAAAACCAATTGGGAAAATTTGGGGTGAAATGTTTGCAGTTGGGGGATGGGCATTGCTGTGGATGATCCAGTGTGGGTCGGTTAGCCAGATTGGGTTGTTTCGTGCGGGTTATCCCAAATGAATTGTCTGCTGAGCATTATCCCGGCTGGCTCTGATGTATGTCATCTCCATGTGCTTCCCGTGCATTTCCCCGCCTGTGTCTGTGTACTTTTTCCATTCCTCGGCTGTGATCTCCCGCTCCCTGCCCGTCCCGGGCGGCCCCGCGGGACTTCCCGGGCCGGGATCCCGTCGAGCCGCGCTGGCGGATGCCACGGTCTGGTCAGTAGCTGCTCCTGCAGCCAAGAAAGCTGCGAATGCGCGTTGACTGAAAAAGGCCGGGGGGGTGGTGGTGTCTCTCCCTGCTGCCAGCCGCTGGCCAAAATGCCGAGCTGCAAGTGCACAGCTGAACCCGCGTGTGCGCGGCGGCACTGCGGGGCCGCGGTCTGAGCCGCCTCCCGGTAAGGACACGCCGCTGCCGTCCCATAGGCACGATGGCGGCGGCGCTCGGAGTGCAAAGCGCGGAACTGCGGCGCCCGTACCGCCGGAGCGCTGCTGCCGCCCAGCGTTTGAGTGCCCTTCGGGCTGGGCGCCTCTCCTTGTCGGCAGAACTCGCCTGAGTCTCCACTGGCCCTGCTCGCCCTGTGCCGCTGCCCCAGCTCCAGCATCGCCCCTGAAACCTGCCCTGTGTCCACTGGCTGCCCTCAGCCCTGTCATGACAGCGGCAGGCTGGCCGTTGAAATGTCCCCAGAAGCCCCTGCCAGAAGGAGGGGTTCGTGCAAGGGATCTACAGTAGTAACAGTCGCTGCTACTTATTTCCCTCTGCCAGGGGCCGCGCTGAGCATGAAAGTGTCCGTTCTTCCCCGGAGCATCCCCGGGGGATGCCAGTGACTGCACCCGCCTCGGGCTTGCGTAGGTCGTTAGTGTCACCGAAATTGCGGGAAAAACAAATAAAAAACCTCTCGAACATTTTTAGTGTTAGAGAATCAAGGCATTACTTTATTCTGGCCAGGATGTTGTTCTGGCCAAGATATGCAACAGAAATAATTTCATCCACACGTTGACCGGGTTGTGCAGAGAAAATCATTCCATGACACGTAGTTCTTTACTAGATTTTGCACGTATTTTATACAGTCAAAACCCACAGAAATTCATTGGTTCAATGGTCATCGGTCCTAAGTTGCGCAGTTCTTAGTATTTGGTTTCCTATTGGATACGGATTTCTTCCCCTTCGATGCTAATTAGGTCCTCATTCTTACCTCTCTTTTCCCAGACCAGGTGTCTCCAGTCATGCCAGGGGTGATGTCTGGAGTTGAACTTCGTTAATGGTCGTTAATGGTTGTTAGCTTTTGTGTATCTTCTGTGTTACTCCCAGTCTGTTGAGATGTTAAGATCATCATACCTCGCCTGGTGAACCAGTCCCCTGAAAAGAAACTTCAGGTCCCTTCCCCCGGGGCAAAGGCGAACTAAACTGACTAAAGTTACATAAAATTTTTTTTTAAACTTTATATCTTTTCCAACATTAGCCTTGCTCCCTCCAGGGCGTGGGTTGAAGAGGGACAGGATGAGCACTTACTGGCTCAGACAGGAGCTGCTGTGGCAGAGCCTAGAAAGGCCATAAAAAGGCAAGGAAATAAAAATTGGAGGCCATCTGGCTGGTACCCACCTCCCTCTGCAGGCAAGTGAGAGCCTGCCTCTCTGGGTGAGAAGGGGAAAGAATCATCTGAACTACCAAGTTTTCCCGGCAGTGCCAAGAGTCAGTGCTGAGGTGAGTCCAAGGTCCCTTGTGCGCTGTCTCCCCTCTTGTGTGTCTCAGGGTCTCTTTGCTTCTCTCCTGGTCCCCTTTTCTTTGCATGCTGCTGTGACTACTTTCTTTTGCTTCCCTCTGTCTCTCCTCTTGTCTCTATTTTGTCTTGCTTCCTCTTCCTACTACATTTCCTTTCCTTTTTCTCTCTGTGCTTCTGTTTCACACCAGTTCCCCCTCCTTTTTTCATCCTCTGTCTCTCTTCTGCAGCTTACAGCTGTTTTTGCCTTTTCAATCGATTTGTTCTGAGTTGAATCTGCCTCTTTTCCCCCTCACAATTTATCTGGTCTGTTCTTTGGCATTTTTTTTCCTCTCTGTAGCTCTGTGTACTGCAGTGTGTCCCTGCCTTCCTATCTGTTTCCCTCCTTCCTTTTGTTTCTCTCTCTATCCTTTTGTTTTGCTAACTGTTGCTGTTTTTCAGTTCTGGATCTCACTTTCTCTTTCCATTTTCCTGTTCGTTTATTACTCTGTCTGATCCTTTTGCTGTTTCCCGACCCTGATACTTATTACTTCACTCCTCTAGCCCCGTTTTCTCTTGTTCTTCATATCTCTGTCATTCTCTGCTGCCCGCATTGTCTCTATCCCAGCGTCCTGCTCCCTGTCCTTTCTTTCACAATATCCCATTTTCTCACTCCTTGTCCCTCGCCTGGTTTCTACATCGGTCTGTTCTTCCTCCTGTTTTCTCTTGTTGCTCTGGCCTGCTCCCTGTTGCTGTCTTTTTTTTTTTTTTTTTTTTCCCCCAATTTTTCCCCACTGCTCTGCTTCAGTCCTGTCGTTCTTCTGCTCTCTCTGTCTCGATGGTCATAAAGGTAGAGACAGATGGGTTTGTGCAGAAGTGGTTTTACAATGGTTATAGATTATTTTGAAGTTAATTTCCTTAGTGACTGCTAAGGAATGGACCTGAGGCATGAGTTGAAATACGTTCACTGTCTGTATTCCCTGATGAGGGAATGCTCTAAGGAACTGGTCTGCTGGCAGAGATTAGGGTTTGTTGGTCTGAGCCTTCGTTTGAAAATGTCTGTTGTGCCTTGAGATGCAGAATACAGAAGTATTACATTTCCAAAGCCATCTGAAGATAACGATGATTGTTGCATTAAGCTTTTACTGGTATTTCGTTTTCTTTTGAGGGAAATTTGATACTTGTTTGTGGATATTATTGCAATAACAGTGGTCTGTGTGAAAATAATCACAGTATTGTGAAGTGCCTTTGTGCTGCTTTTTTTCACCCTTTTCTACAGGGGAATAAAGTTATGCTTGAATAACGGTGCAACTGATTCCATGCAAAGATCATCACTTGGGGAATGCTGGTAAAGTTAAAAGGTTTGAACTCTTCCCTATGATGCAAACTCATAGAAATGAACAGCCTCACTCTTCTGTCAGGTTAATGTTTTTGGTTATTTTAAGTATCAATAATTGCATTCGTCTCCAACACACATACCCAGGTATTGAGTTCATGCTGCGCATTTCACATGTTCAATTCTCATTTATTCCCTGAGGCTACCAATGATACAAAACTTTTTAACTTTGACCCACAGAGGTGAAATATTCTGTCTGACAAGCTCTTGGGCTCTTGGGCTCGGTAATGCAGCTCGTTCCACAAATCATTGCTCTAATTTTTCACCCTGGCACAACTCAAACCCAGTCTGCCAGAAGCAGCTCCTGGAGAGTTGCTATCCTGCTGCCTATGTCCCTTTGTGCTGGAGACTTCCTGCTGGCTCTGTGGTCTGAGCAGTTCTCAGCCCAGCCCCAGTCCTGTCAAAGAGGGGGACGCAGAGGTGCAGGTGGGCCTCCTTTTGTCTCAGCTGATGCCCTTCGGCAGTTTTTGCAGGTTAATGGGAGCTGGGAGACACCCGTTGCTTCTTGCCAAATTGTCTGGGAGGGGCACAGTGTGCCATCAACTATGGAGAATTAAAAATGCTCAGGAACACTGATGTTCACAACAGCAAGTGTGTGACTGGTAGTGTTAGCAATTGATCCGGTGTTTCGACAGGAAAAAGCTTGGATCAGGAATTCTCATTGTGCCCCTGAGCTCAGTGCTCCCCTGCCCAGGGGCTGCTCCTGCAGCCGGGCTTTGGGTACACTCTTTTTCCCGGCTTTCTGCCTGTGACCTGCTGCCGTTGGAAGCTCATCAGGAGCAAAAGTCTCTCTTCATTTGCCCAGCTGTGACTGGAGAATTCCAGCAGTTTATTGCAGAGATTTGGTCAGTCCATTGTTTCGATGCTCCATGGTATAAAATCACTTCTGCTGTTCAAGCCAACACTGTAATATAGTGCTGAAACAGGTTTTCTGTATGGCTGGCATGGAGTTCCATCTGATAAAACCCTCTCTCTTTGCTCCTGAGCTGAGCACTTGCTCTGTTTGCAGTCTCTTCTACAATAAGGACTCATTGCAACGTTGATGGCAGGAATGGATCGTGTGAACACAAGTTTGGGGAGGTGGATTATTTTTCAGGGTTGGTCAGTTTGTTTTGCACCAGTCAGTCCTGCCCGGACTTAAGATTCAGTGACAAAAATAGAAGGAAAAAAACTTCATGTTTGTATTTACCATCATTACTACACACCGAACGATTAAGTACGGTGTCAGAAACAGTTGTTGTGGGTGGTGTCACAAACAGACGCGACACCCGCCTGCCTGCGTTCCAGTGTTGCCAGGAGCCGGGCCTGGCCCCTCACAACGTGCCCCGGAGCGCAGCTTCCCAGCAGCTGGGACGCTCTTCTCGCACTCCCGCAGTGCTCCCGTAGGCTCTATGTCGTCGCCGGGGCGGTCCGAGGCGGCGGAGCAGACTCTGCTCGTGGGCAACTTGGAGAGCCGGGTCAGGGAGGAGATCCTCTACGAGCTCTTCCTGCAGGTAGCGGACGGGTACCCTTATATATCAAAATGTTGTTCTAATGCTCGAGAAGAAAAATTCCACCAGTGGGATGTTCAGTTAGGAGAGTTGGACAACGTGCTCTCCAGAGGCCCCTTCAAACCCCGACCTTTCAGTCACAGTGTAGAAACACAAAGTAGTTGGACCTGTTTTAAGCCTGAGCTTAATTCCTACCTGTTTTCAAGACTAAATAGTAGTCTGCTGTATAACTGCAAATGTGAGATTAAGAAAGTTTATCTTCCTAGAGGACATGAGTAATAAAGTACAAAATGCAAAAGTGATAAAGATGCTCTTAGAACACAGTTTTGCATTATTCTTCTGCATAATCTGCAGCAGTCATCCAGCTGCCAGCTTTTACCTGGGTCTTTAGGTCATCCCAGTAACTTGTCTTTTTCCCTCGTTTTATCTTGTTTTCACTCAGGTTTCCCTTTTGCTGCAACAGCCTATGCTTCTCATTGTCTTGAAAAGTATCCAGTTCAATATTCCTGCTATGGCATAGTCCTAAACGTGCACCCCTGACCTCTAGGTCTTCCCCCCCATCAAATGATAAGCAAGTATATACTGCTACTTCTAAGCTACAAATATTTTTTTTTATGAACTGGAAGGTAACTTTTGCTATGGAGTCAGTAAATTAGTCTTCCCCTTTGGGAAGCTAATTATTATGGTATGGTAGTCTAAAAATAATTAAAATTCTGATTATGAAAGACTAAACATAAACTGATGCTTGGTTCCCTTTTAACATTTGCGGAAGCTGATTTTTGTTTGTAGAAGGCTCAGAATTTGAGCTTTGGGAATGTGGAGAGACATTTTCAAAGTAAGAAACTTCTGTTTTCTGATGATGGCAAAAGAGAAATCATCATGAAGTATTCAAAACACAATGAAATGTCAGTCTCTGCTAAATAATAGAAATTTCTTTCAGGCTGGACCATTAACCAAAGTGACGATTTGTGAGGACAAAGAAGGAAAACCTAAGTCTTTTGGATATGTCTGCTTTAAACACAAAGTATCAGTGCCTTATGCAAAAGCTCTGCTGGATGGAATCCATTTGTATGGAAGACCAATTACTGTGCAGTATTGGAAAGGTAAGTTTCATAGTCCCAATGGTAACGTTTAAGTGTAAATTTTTAAACTTTTCTAAGAACAGTTTTGAATCCTACAGTCTTTTACAAAGATAACAAATTGTAGTCGGAAATTTTTTTTGTTTTTTTGGTTTTGTTTTTGTTAAGAAACAAAGACTTTCTGCGTCTTTTGCAGAGGGAAGGATTCAGTACTTGTATTTTTTTTTTTTTTGCTAAGAGAATACAATAGATTGATTCAGAATAGCATAACTTGCAAGCTGTGTCAGACACTGCTGTATGGAAAACAGCAATCCAGGTTTTCATGCCAGATTACATTTAGGAATTGGGGTGTAACTTTACCTTGCAGTCTGACAGGAAAAGTTGATTCAGTAAGGCCAGCCACTATTGAACTCTTGGATCATTTTTAGACTAAAGCCACAGAGTTATCAGAGCTGTTGTTTTAAAGGGAAGGGATTGTAGTTCAAAGAATCTATTGAATTCAAACTCATAGTCTTCATTTTATGTATATGGAACTAAACCTTTGAGCAAGCCAACGATCAGGCAGCGTTTGCAACCCAGACATTAAGGACTCATGTTCCTGCTGTGCCACTGCTTCCTTCAAAGGCTCTACAGAGCAGTTGCTGGGTTTAAGCAAAATATCTGAGGTTCCTAAAATCAGAAGCATCTCCTGTGTCTGTAACTGGATGCCAATGATGCTGTTCTTGATTACTTCAACAGCCCTGATTTGTGCTTCTGTAAGTGAATAAATGAGAAATGAACATTTTCAGCTGTAAGATGATGCTATTGATTATCTGCCATAAAATGACACCATACCTTTTTATACTAGCTTAGATCTACTAGCACACTACAGATGACACAAAACAGTTTCTGTGGTTTTTAGCTTGTTAATTGAATTGCCATAACTGAATAGACATTACACTCTTGTACTCTTGTCTTATTTACAGGGGCTTCTCACTCACCAGAACTAGAGAGCTGTACACATGGTTTTGAAAACCATATTGACTTAGATTCTCCTGTAGACAGGTAACAAAAGTCACCTGTGAATGAACCTTATGATTATAATTAAAAAAAAAATCTTATTAAGAAAGTGAGTTGATGTGGTAGAGCAATTTTGAGGTTTTTCATTAAAACAACATCTTGTCATTGCATCCTTACCAAGGGCTTGAAACAGGCTGCAGTTAATTTTAATGTTCGGTTGTTTAGCTTGCCAGATGTTTAGTTAGCTTCAATTTTCCATTCTTTATTTGTTTCTGCAGTATTCAGGACCACGAGAACACCCTGAACCCTGGGTTTTGCGCTAACTATGTTTTCAGTCATTTGGGAAACATGTATGACAACAGAGACCGTCTTTTTTTAACCCTCACCAAGTTTACACCTGCATTTTTTGTGTGTATAAGCACAAGCAGCTGTCATGTACATATGAATGCACAGTTATAAACCTGCTATAATGGAAGTCTGAACACCCCAGATTCAGTATTTAGTCTGAACTCCCATGGTGAAATCTAGTACCCTTTTGTGTGTGCACATATGAGGATTGGTCATTAATTAAGCCTTTAAGTATATTTCCTTTATTTTTTTTTTCACGTAAGTCCTGTTGTTAATATCTCAATTGTCCTCTTGGATGCTCCCATTATAGCCCAAGAGTTAAGTCTCAGCACTCTGATAAGCAGTATGTGGTGGACATCCAGCCTTTTTACAATTGCTTGTTTTTCCTTTAGGCATCAAGAGCCTTCTGGAAATTCTCCATTTCCTGTTACTCCTTTGCCAGTGAGCAACAGTTTACTTCATGATCACCCTGACTTTCAAGAGGTGGTGAGTTTGTGTTAAAAGTTAAAAATTTGGGAACATTTTTAGGAAGCTGAATGCATTTTGCATTTCTGCAAAAACCAGTGCTTACTTCATGTCTCAAAAAGTGCTACAAGCACAGTATTAGGACACTTCAGGGTCCTCTAATAACGGAATCTACCAAACCAAACTATTTTCTTCCTGCAAGAATGTCTTAAAGGTATATAGCATAAGGAAGCTAAAAATGCTAAAGTCTACGAAGCTCTCTCCTGCACTGTATTCCAAATGGTGGGACAAGTTGACCTCATTGGACTACAACCACGCAAGCAACAGCTTCTTCATGTGCAGCTAATTCCATTGGGGAAACCTCTTAGTTCTTCTTCTCAATTCAGAAATGCCCAGCAGAAGTTTGAAATGTGCTAAAACAAAACCTAAAACTCAATCAATCACCACTGCCTAAGTTCAGGAAACAACAGTCTGAGGGTTTCTGGCTTGAACCTTCATATACCCGCGTAGGTCTCTCCTTCATGATTTACTTTCACAGCAGTAGATGACAAGAACTCGCACTTCATTCCCCCTCTACAAGACTCTGGTGCACTGGACCATTCTCGCCCTTATCTCCTCTGTCTGAGATATTCCACAAAGCAAGGAAACTGCTCTCTTCAGGTGGAAACCTGTGCATCAAACACATCATGAAGCTTCTGAATCTGATGACTCTGTGGACTGGTAGGACTGAAGAAACCCAGCCTTTAACATGAGGTACCAACTGTGGACAGTCCTGCTCACCCAGTCTGACTGGGGACTGGCCAGCCCTTGGAACTACAGAAGGGGGGCAGTCTGGATCAATTACCCTTGTTGGCTGCAATCTGAGCAGGAAAATGGAGAGAATCTGTTCCCTATTGCATGGATGGGGTGGGGGCCTGCCCTCCCATCTTCCCAGGCTGTGCCCTGAGAAGAGCTGGTGCTTGTACCAACTTTCCCATCTCCTCTACTCCCTTTGGAAGGCTCAAGTGCACCATCTTCCCCTCTGTGCTTGCTGATGAACCTACTCCTCAGTAGCAAGGGAATAGATACACACTGTGAGACCAGACGCGGCAGACCAGCACACACAACCAACTTCATTCCCTTTTCTGCTTGCCAGAGAGGCTAGTATTGCAGTGTGTCTCACATGATAGTTTGTTGAAGCTTCAGCAGAAGGTGATCTTGTCACCAGTATGCCTTCACAAATCTACCTCACCTTGTCTTGGCACATTGCCAGGCAGGTTGCTCACTTGGGAATGTTTCAAGCTCCCTGTTGGAATGCTTTGTTCCACATTGACATTAAAATTGGTTAAACCAGGTTTGAGGAACTTGCAGATGTGCATGCCTTTACATTACCAATAGGCACTGCAGTTACAAATATTTACCAAATAGATATGAGGAAATGAAAGGAATACCATGTTTGCTTACTTTATGTGAGGACTAGCTGGCAATTTAATCTTAAATCAGATTATGCCTCTGTTATAACTTTGCCATGAAAAATTTGTCTCCTTTTCTGAACTGTACTACTTGTTGTAATAAAATAGCTTTATTCTCAAACATTCTGTGTTATTTTATAGTTTGTCGGTCTTTTAATTGTATAAGTCATAATGCGTGCAAAATTAAGTTCTTTAAAATTTCCTCTTCCCAGTGTTAACAACTCAAGTTTCTATTTCTCTAAATGTACCATGTTTTAGCATAGCAGTACACAGTACAGAGTCCAATGGGTTAACAATTTCCTTATTAGCAGATGACTCCACCAATGCCTTCAGATTTATCCTCTTCTCCCTATCAGAATCAAACTGCACAATTTAAGACTACACGGAGTTCTCCTGAATTGGCCACATCCAAGTGACTGTGAAGTGCACCGAGTGCGACGAAAGACCCTCTGAAAGAAAGAGAAAATGGCGAAGTTGTGACAATGACACTAGTACTGGAGATAATAAAAGGAGACAAAGACAGCGTGGCCAAAACTGCAAAAAAACCGCAAAGCCAAGAAAAAGACACATTAATACTGGCTAAATATTTTTTATTATTGTATTTGCTTTCATCTTTTCTCTTTGAACCTTATTAAAGAAGGAATGTTCAAGATTCATAGCATTTTTGAAATGTGTTTTACACAGAAACATAGAATATCCTGAGTCGGGAGGGGCATCGAGTCCAGCCGGACCTGCACCTGCCACGCCGTCCCCCTTCCCGTCTCCTCCCAACCAGAACCCACTGAATCTGCAAGGTCTGGCTTTTGTGCCCCTTCTACACTGCCTGCCACAACAGAAAGGAGTCTGGCTGGCTCCACGGTACTTGCAATGGCCCTTTAAGGAGATGCACAGTCCACAGGCTGAGCTACATCACCCTCATACCTTCACTTATCCTCAATAAAAGGCATTGATTTGAAATATATTCACGGAATAGTTAGCTGGTGGTTGGAAAGGCCCTCTGGAGATCATCTAGTCCAACCACCCCACCAAGGCAGGGTCAGCTGGAGGTGACACAGGAACGTGTCCAGGTAGGTCTTTGTCTTGAATGTCTCTAGAGAGGGAGACTCCACAATCTCTCTGGGAAGCTGTCCCAGTGCTCTGCCGCACTCAATGTAGAGAAGTTCTTCCTCATGTTAAGGTGAAGTTCGACTGTTCGTTACTACTGAAGTCAAAGGCTATCAATCAGCTTGTGTAGCTATTTGTACTTATGAGTAGGTAATCAGAATAACCACTGGTTTATAACAAGCAAAAGAGTTTATTGATTTTTTTTTTTTTTTGGTAGTAGTAGAAGGACCACATTTTTTCAAGGATGGTTCAGTTCTTGTGACTTTAATACATATGGAAATAATTCTGCATTTAACAAGAATGATAGTTTGTGTAAATAGAAAATAGAATATTTTCCAAATCCATAAAAATGTGAAACAAACAATTGCTAGATTGTGTGCAAGACCTGTCTTGCACTGTTGCAGCTATCCTTACTCTTAAAATAATCTAAGCCTAATACAAAAAATCCCTAAACCCAGGAATAAACCATAACAAATTGTTTACCACTGAAATCTACAGAAACATGATCTGAGCAAACCTCATTGTTACCAATAACAGCTATTTTTTGTTAACAGCTTCACAAAACTGGATGAAAATTTGATGCATACTGCAAAGCATGAAAATCAACACTAAAATGCTTTCTTTTTATTTCAGTGCAAAATGTTAAATGGCTGAAACAAATGACAAACATGCCATCCCTAGAATTAAAAAAAAAAAGAAATGAAATTATTAGATGGTGCATTAAGTGCAAAAGCTGCTCCACGTGCTTAGATCTAGCTTTGGCTTCAGTGTGGATTGAAGTAATGTGTAGAAATGCATCTCCTTTTTCACTGTGAGAACAGTCAGGCATTGGAACAGGTTGTGCAGGGAAGTTAAGCAGTTCCCATCCTTGGAGGTTTTCAGACCAGGCTGGATACAGCCCTGAGCAACATGACCTAACATAATACCTAATCCTGCAGTGACTGGACTAAAAACTACCTGAGGTCACTTCTAACACGAATGATCGTATTCTGACAGAGTATTGTGATAGAACTACTCTTAGTAAGAATCTACAAGCATTTCTATTTGAAGGTTCACCATCACTTAATTCCTTAGACAAAATACCCTCAATTGGTATCTGATAATTTAAGCAGCTTTCGTTTGAAACCAAACTTTGTTAGAACTAAGTTAGACTGTGATACTATCAAGTGTTGAGAGCTTGAAGTATGATTCAGCAAGGACCTTAAAAATAGGAAAACAGACTGAAAAGTGTACAGAACTTTACACCTGCACATCAAGCATCTTTTTCATACACATTTTATGTTAAATATACTGTAAGAATGACAAAGATCTCACTTTTGATGAACCATCAAGTATATCTTTACACTGGGAGCAAGAACTTCTACAGGCAAATGTCCCTTTCCTGCCTCCTAGTCGTTTTTGCATTCCTCATGGACTGAACGCAGTGCATGGAGGGCCTCCACTGTCACTGTGAGCTTTCCAATTACTGCACTGGCATCTTGTGAATCGAAAACTAGAAAGGAAACATCAGGAAACAGCATTAGCTATTTAACTCGAGATTCCACTTTTGTTGTGATAATTTTCCTTAGTGTTTGGCAGATTAAAGGGCACTGGCATATGCTAAAAAAAAGGGAGAAATAAATAAATAAATAAACAATCTTCCAGCTCAGGTCCTCAGGCTACTGGAAATGAACCACTCTTAGAACTAGAATGTACATCAATAAAAGTATTAGTGTTGGAATTAACTTAAAAAAAGGAAAGTATCGATAAAATAACTGCCTATATAAAATAATTATTTTTCACAATATGTAAATAAAGATGTTCCAAATTCTATTAAAGACATATCTACATACATAGGAATAGTTTTAAGTAAAAATACACCAAGTAATGCATTTTCTACACTGTACGATGGATGGGTCCAAACCAGCCTCGACAAATCACTCAGTGAACTGCCAACTTCAAGAGCAGACTTCAGGGGACTGTATCGTTTTTACTTAAAAGAAGAGCAGGATAATTTTAATTAATTGTATCAGAAGATAACACTAATTCTATTTTTTCACTTTTTATACTCTCCTATTATCCTACTGTCCATAATTTTTATATGTCCTATGTATCTCTGAGACATACTGTTAAAAGTTTTGACTATAATATTTTTCATCCATCTTCTTGCTTAACCATTCACTTAATTGCTTCAAATTTCACATAAACCGCTTTGACACAATCAGCAATGAAGGGAACAAAATATGAAAAAGATACATGGTTGCAATCCTCAAAAAGAATAAAGGAAGTTTACGGTATCTAACTTAAGAATGACTTTATCTTCATGCAGTAGTGTCCTATGAATTTCCGTGTCTAGGTTTATAATTTTTCCTTAAACCAATATCCAACTCAGAGAATGTGTACAACATTACTTAAGAATTCTGTTTATTGTGCCCTTACATTTAATTGACATCTGTGTCCAGATCTTAAGAACCGATCATTTTACACAATGACTTCATCCAAGAAAATATACAGATATGAGGTGAGAATGCTGTTTGGTTTGGGGTTTTTTAAAAACAGACTTTAAGGAATAACACTAATAGATAGTTTTTGCAGACTTTTGCAACCAAATGTGGAAGTTATTAGTTAGTATTAAAGAATTTCTTATTGAAACAATGTCAAACAATTACTTGCACAGTAAAGCCTGCAAAGCAAAGTAGAAATTCAACAAATTTTAGGCTACAGAAGTTTACAAGAAAGTGATCTTTAAACTTACCATCAATATCTTCCTCAATGATATCTCTTTGCTTCTGGAATATCTCTTTTAAACTGACATAAGCAAATCCAATATCCTCACATTCAAGATCCTGTTCATCTTCCGGGGGATCACTGACCACTGTAAATTTTAGGCTAAACACACACACACACACACACAAAAAGGTATTTTGCCTTCAAAAAGGGTCAAAAATCAAATTACAAACCATAAAAAAGGAAAACCCCCACTATTTTACAAGTGTAAAATGCACAGAGGTGGAAACATTTGGTGTATGGGTAGCATCTTTCCACAGATTTTGTTTCTCGGTGGTCCCCTTGCTATGATAAAATGGGAAACTGGACCACTGAGGAACTTCTGCCTTCCTATTTATTCAATACAGAACTAAAATTCCAGCACAAGCCAAACACCAGACATTCTGATAACTGCAGGAAACAACCTACTTAGTAACACAGGGGACAGTAGTGACATGATGGCATACGTAAGAGATGAATGCTTCCGTTCTGAGAAAAGGCTCACTGCTGTTATTTTACCTTATTTTTACCTCAGGTTTGTAAAATATTTAGTATAGATATCTAAGTATTTACAGGGGAAATTGCAGCACACAGACCAGCTGTTTTCTTTCACTGGATTGAGGAATTCAGCCAGTGCAGGTAGCTCAGGAGCAGCAGCAGGTTGAGCACTGGAGGAACCCAGCCCAAGGCAAGAGGCTGTGAACTGCCATCCCTTAGCACAGCAAAGGGCCCAGGGACCCGTGGCCCAGTCGTGGGAGGGACACTCAGAGACACAGCAGGAGCCAATAACCCCCAGACTTCGGGTACAGCCAGGTGAGGGACACTCGGGGACATGGCAGGAGATGATGACCTCCAGACTGTCCTGTGAGGGTACGAAAGCCCAGGGGTTCCTTTGTTCAGGGTCCCTTCTCTGAGGCTCCTACTTGAACTGTTATTGTCTTATTTAATTACTGCACCAAAATTAAATTATTTTAAGGATTAGGACCTCTCAGACTCAGCGACTGGAAACCTGGGCTAGAGCTGGTGAGGAGAACTGGTCTGACTGGGACAGTGCAGTGGGTGTAGCTGCAAAGGGACCTCAGTCCCAGCTCAGGTGGTGAAGTGTGACTGCCAGAGTGGTCCTGGATAGTTGGACAGGGAAATTTCTTTAGCAACTAAATTATCTGTCAGGAATAAAAAAAAGGAGTATTTTATCCTCATTATTGTTAAATCTTAGTGTAGAACATGCTCTAGTAGAATATGTTCAGCAACCTTCCTAATATAGATGGCAAAATAAGGGAAATGGAATGAAGAGAGATCACTCTCTCTTACTCGGAGTGAATCAGTGATTTGTGAATAAGATTTACAAATGACTCTGACACTTCAAATGCAATCAGCAGGTATCCTACTCTTCTCTAAATTAAATGGATCTTTAAATTAAAAGTTGTTCCATTTTAATGAAGATTGACATTCAAGAAGAAACAGAATCGAAGTATGTAATTCATTCTCTCCAAGGAATGCACATGCTATCTCAATGAAAAAAATTGAATAAGAAAAATCTATTACTATGAAATTGAACAAGTCTAATTTATAATCTTTCTCATATGTATTCATATAATAGATGTCTGCTGCATCCATATATATATACTTTTTTTAAATTCTGGGGCCAAGAAACACTTCTGCAGTTCTTAAGACTCCTTTTAGTATTCTGAATTCAGAAAACAACAAATGTACTGTTCTACCATCGCACAGATACGTGCTTTTCAAATCCATTACTGATAAGACTACTGGTGATAGGACCTAGAATCTCTTTTTTGTAAAACAAAGTTGTTAAAAAAATCCCATCAACAACACAAACAACCCTCCCCCAAATTAAACCACAGCACTAAACAAACAAACAAACATTAGACGAGGTTGCAATATTCCATTCCATATGCACCTACTTGGAGAAGAAATAAGCCACATCAGAATGCAGGCATCATTCCTAGATGAAACAATTATTTTTTTTCTTGTTAGTTATGTATTAACTACGTAGGGTTACCTTGTTAGTAAAGACAAAAAGGCAAACCACAAGCATTATTTACAAAGACCTATATTAGAGGTTTTCAGCATTAATCTGTACCTGTCAGCAGGTAGATCTGGCTTTAGAAGAACTGACTTGAGATACTCTCTTTCCACATGATTATCTTCCTTATCCACATTTAGCACTGCAAAGCAAATGTAATTGGTTATCAATTGTTTTTCACCTATTAGAAGAAAGAGCGTGAAGAAAAGAACAAAGACAAATAAGCGTTTATTTCCTCTTCTTTTCTAAGGAAAAACAATGTTAGAGTCAAATGTTAGAATCATGTGATCTAATGGTGTGTCACTGGCAGGTTTATGTGCACACTGTCAAAAAAGATACAAGCAGCATCTAAGCATGTCACAGAGCTGTCACTTTCTATTAACAGCAATAGCAGCCATGATTTTAAAAGGAAAAGGTCTTTATTGCTTTGTATTTGAAGTGATTTACTGTATTTTCTTCCACTAAGGAAGCTAGAAATAATGGGAACGTATGCCAAAGTGCTTATCCTTCTTGACAGCCTCAGTAATTTAATCCTCCTTTCCTGCCACAGTATTTCAATACAAGAAATCTCCAGATCAATGGACTGGAGAAAATCTGTCATCTATATTCCCTCTCAAGTGGGCAATGCCAGCATAGCAGTGGTTGATGTGACATTTCCGATTCATTTCAGTCTTCAGCTACACACAGAGCAATCCAATAGTTTATGAGTAAGAGGAGGATCTAAATGAGTGAATTCTTTCGCAAGTTGCATTGTAAAATCAGGTTTGCAGATGGTAGCAATTTTAGACATCTGACTGAGACACCACTTCTGCACAGCCACTTTCACAAAAATAATAATAAAAGAATGCTTAATTTGAATATCTGTATTAATGGTTTCTCACAAATAGCAAACTGATTCACCCACTCCAGAATACTCTCAGCTAAAAGTCAAAGACTGAAGCACTCAGGCTGAATCTTAAATGAAATAAAACTTTACCAGGAAGAAAAAGTTAATGAATAATTGATATACAATGAAATAGCTGGGAAAATAATTAACAAGAGAATTATAAATTATTACAATAGTTCTATGTATACTAGTAAATATAAAGTATTACGAAGTAATTGGCAATGTATTAGTATTAAACACGGATGAATCAGTTCCCCTATTAAAAAGCTGTCATTAAAGGAACACTGAGTATTTGCAAGTAGTGGTGTTATTTAAGAGAAGAACCAAGCCTGCTCAGGAATACATCAGACTCACCAGTGCTATAGTTATAGTGAATCTTCTGACCACCTGTTGGTTTTGGAAGTGACAGTGGGGTCTCCTCCGCAAGGAAATTGTTTAATCTGCATTCTACAAACAGCTGCTGTATTGTTTCATCTGATGTAATTCGTGACTCAGTAAGACCGAGTGATGTAATTTTAATCCGGATTTTTTCAACTTCCTATTTAAAAACAAAACATAAACATAATACAAATTATTTTTTGTATCTTTTAAGTGTTAAAACAAAACAAACATACATACATTTATGTAAATAATCAGCTTTTTAATGTGATTGATACTGATTGATTGACATATACAAAATGAGAATCTATAGCTCCAGGGTTTATGGCTAAGACTGTTGTTGCAAGAGATACTGATTTCCATTTAATGTTTAAAATATTTTTGCAGTAGTCATAGTCATAGTCTGCTGGTTATCTTTATGTAAAAAGTATGTATGTATCTGAATCATAAATTTCAGCTGTCATCATTTTTACCTTCACAGCAAAGTGATCCTGTAACTGCTTAAAATAGTTTCAGTAATACAAGGTACCGAAGTTTTCCAAATAAAAGAGAATTGTTAGTACCTACGGCAGACTATAGTACTAACAGTTCAATAAAAATCCATCAAATCACAGAATTGTTAGGCACGTAAAGTAATAATGTATTTGTAAAGAATTCAACTTCATATAGTGAACTTTCCTAGTTAAATCAAACACACCTTTAAAAGTTAATTTTAACATGTAATAATAAAAGCAGTATCCCAATTGTTCTTCACCAGAGCCTTTTCTTATTATCTTTAACTGAAATTACATTTTCCTGTTCCTTATATGAAATTGTTTCATCCTGTTCTGCAAAGCCTGGAGTATTTGTGTACAGATAAACTTTACTAAGCTGTATTTAAATGCGCATGTCAGACCCAAGAGAAAGAGTCACAAATATTTCCCGAAGTTACTCTGAGAAGAAAGAAGAAAGAAAAGCCACTATGGTTTCAAAACTGGAATATGTAGATGAGCATTCAATGACATTCTTCGAAGAGAAAACAGAACACACTGCAGACAGAAATGTCAAAATTTTTTTTACTTATTTCTTTTCCATATTTTACTTTCTTTTCATAACTTTATTAAAAATATTTCTTTTATATGGAAATATTTTGACAATTTTTATTTCTAAACTTAAATCACTTCAAGTACTAAATCACATTCAAAAGATTAGTTTTCTATATTCAGTCAGAACTTCAAGTCAATGCTCTTATTTAGTATGGAGATAGCTTACATTTTGCTGAGCAAATTATAAAATCAATCAAAATGAAAAGCATGTGTACTGTATTGTAAAAATATCCACCATATAGAACAATTTCCATTGCTGTCAAGTTCTTTCAGTATTTGATGATGCAATTTTACCCCCTCCTTTCAAAAGACTTTTCCTTTTATTATGTATCCTATGACACTTTAACTAAAAATCCAAATACGGATCAATATTTCAGTAAGATTCTTTCACTATTCAGCAGTTTCATGGAAATTTTACTAGGATGACAGAAAAAATTCCACACCATTCTCTCTACTAATACAGGTACATGGCTTCAGCAAATTTTTCTTCCTAAAATCTAGTAAGTCAAATGGCTACCGAATGTCATTAAAGTGATGGTCTTTGACTTGAATATGCTTTTCATATTCAAATTTATAAATGAAATGAAACAAAATTAAGTATTTTACGATCAATCATACATGATAGACAAGAAGAAAAAATAAAGAAGCAACTGGTACAGCTTGATACTGGAAAATCTGTTAGATACACCTTACGATCAATATATCTAAGGAATAACCATGAACTGTCTAACTTGCAACATACAAAAAAACCCCAGGATGATCTTAAATGACTTAAACAGTCTGGCATACAACTCAGATTTATAGGATAATTATCACAGTGATCTCTAAAAATCACAAAACTTATTTATAGTATTTGATTACCAGCAGGATAATTATATCAAAAGATAAAAGGCAGTGATTTTTGATCTTAAACAAATTAAAAAAAAAAATTCAATAGCAATTTTGACATGCCGTATTCTATAATTAACCCAAGAATTCAAGTAGAGTAATGTGTATTTTTAAAGTCCAACTTTTATCAAACATGTTGCCTTAATAGTGTATAGCTTTCACTGTTTTTATCTACCATTCACAAACATGCACATTGTTACAGAAGGACAGATCGATGGACGGACATAGAAACTGATGAACCCTAAATGAATCTACACACAAAATTCTCTCAGAACTGTTCTTGAATCATTCAGATAAAATAAAATATAGGATGACTAGAAAGGTATAGAGCAACTGTATTATAGTTTGACTTAATAATGATTACTAGTATTCATTTCAGTTCTCAGAATTACAGGTGAAATTTTTTTAACATTTTACATATAAATAATGCAATCTTCAAAAGTACCTTCTATATCTTTCTGAAGAACAAAAAAGAAGCAATATATCTTATACATGTTTCTTGATGCTAGTTGCTTTGAAAGATATCACACAGCCTTGAAAAGAGCAATTAAAAAAAAAAAACTACTTCTAGGATATCACATTGCAGAACATTAAAACCAGTTAATTTTAAGTACTAGTTTTATGGTTAAGATTGTTCAGTCAAAGTTAGATCTAAAAGTGTGAAATATTAAATTTTTTGAGAACTATCCTATTGACATACTGTTCAAAGTAAATTTTCCAAATTTATATTATGCTGTGCTATTTTGTATATATGCCTTCAAGTCCTGAATTGCTGGTTTTAAGAATAAGTCAAGAGATTTGATACTGTACATGTACAGCTTCATTGAAAACTGTTGTTACATATAGCAAAGCTACTCTTAGAGGACATTCGGCTCAAAATATTTTTCTTAGTCTTACCAAATAATTGCCATGTATACTCTGACTCAGCTGTTTAATATTTGTGGATACTGGACTTGAAATAATACAGTCATCACTGTCAGTCTTTATTGATTCAACAGGATCATCCTCTTGATGATCTTCTTGATCTAAAAAAA
>VZTE01004714.1:446865-480978 GCA_013397775.1 Eulacestoma nigropectus
TCAATGCACATAACCCCTGCTATATTTTAGACCAGCTAAGACTTAATAAGAAATCTGATAGCAATAAATTTCCTTTTCTAATTTAAAAAGAATAAGTGCCAGGTAAATCTTCTCTTCCTTGAAGAAGATTAACACATTGAATCAATGACCTCTAGAGTCATCTAATCTGTAATTTTTCCAGTTTGTTAAAAAAATAGTAATGTTTTCCAGATGCAAGCTGGCGAATCGAGTAAGTCCTGTAATGCACAACTGTTTGCTTTATTTAAGAATACGGCCTGAATTTGTGGATTTCCTCTGACTTCCTTTAACACCATGCATATGTAAAAGAAGAATGCTTTGCTTTTTTTTAGTAAAAAAGTAGTTCTGTATGCAGGTGCGCTATTTTCTGGAGCATTCTAGAGCATTTTTTTCCATGAAGCAAATTATAAAGACAACTAGTATTCAATATCAACATTCAACAAGTTTTTCCAATCTTTCTAATGAATTCTTATGTAAAAGCTGCAAACAACTAAATATAAAATTTTAGCAGTCTGCTTCTGCTTTTATTTTAAACTTGGTATCATGGACTTGGTTATTGCCATAATAAACAGTTTAAGCTCAGAGGTGGAACAGGATGACCCGGCTTTTATAATCTTTAAGTAAATCTAACAACATTATGTCACAGATGTGATACGGCATACTAGCCCTCTCACTGTCTGAAAGGATTTCCGGTATCAGCACTGGCTGTTATCTGCAGACAAAAGGAGCATAATCATTAAAATAGTCTTTAGAACAGCATAGTTCTAAGGGAGAATATAAAGACATTTAAAATAGAAGCCAGGTTTCCTTTAATATTTTATGAATCTAAGCCATATATCAGATTTTTGCAATGAGTTACAATATGGTTTCCATTTGGGAAGAAAACGCATGTTATCCACCACCCAGCTTCAGCTGTAAAGTACACCAGAATATAATTTCTGTCATGAAGTTTCTCATAATGAGGCAGCTTCCACTACTAGTAAGAAATGCTTATGAAAATGGAAAGAGACAGATTTTTTTCAGAAAATACAGATACTTATTGATAACAATGAATTCTACCTTCTGGTTCCAATTCTTCAATTATTTCTGTCTCATCTCTAGAAGTAATCAATGTTTGGTCAGCCAACTGCTCCTCTGACAGATGAGAGAGCTCTTCTTTTTCCTGTTGAATTTCTTCAGCCATCTCCTTCACCTTATCACCTGACAGCTGTTTAGCCTCCTGTACCACATGATACAGAAAAAGATAAACTTTAAAGTTACTAAAGTTCAAAACTTGAAGAGTTATGGCCCACGTTCGTTATCCAGAGCCTTTAAGCAATTGTATTGCTTACGCAGTGCAGGAAACAATGAGAAGGTGTCAACTGCTGTAACCTAAAACTGATATACAGCAGAAAGATGTTTATCTAACCATATTTGTGAAAATGCAACTATTATAATCGTTTCGTACCTATCAACATATATAATAGCCTGTTTGTTTTCCAGATTAATTTATATTTCACCTTTTTCTACAAGTTCTACAAGATTCAGTCAAAAAACACCAAAACACACAAAAACCACCACCACCACCTTATTCAGTTAACAATTTTCTAACTTAAATTATACAATATTTTCTGCCTCAAAAGCAAACTAATAATATAATATAAAAGAATCAGCTTTGCTACACAGTACAAACATGTCATCTAAGGTAAAATATCTTTAGTGCACAACGTATTCTGAAGTAATTTTATTCTTTTCTTTCTCTGTGAGTTCTATTACACATTCATTATTTAGGCCTAATAGTACCTTTGTCTCTAACCAGATAATTCGCTTAGATTTTTTAAACAGGTAGAGGAGCTGTCAACTGAGCAATGAAGACTTCTGATGGAGACCAAGTAGCTGTCTCACTTAGAAAATCCTAGTTTGTGAAAAATAGTCAAACTTCAAGAAGTTTTTGTTTGGACAGCTGAAGATATTTTGCACGTGTAACTATCCGGCTAACATTTCAGTTTTTCATGTCTAAGCTCTCAAAAGACTACATTCACCAACATTCGACTTTTTGTTTTTTAAAGTTAATAAATGCAACAGATTGACTCAATTCTTATTTCCAGTCTATACTGTATAGCTCTCAACGAAGTTCTAGTCATAGTAAACTAAACAGTAACAGAACCTGTTAACTGAAAATTGATGTTAACCTTTCAAAAAAATAAATCCAATCAAGTAATTTACGAAAGGAAAAAACCCCACAACTAGTTTTTAAGTAATGCAATATTATTAATATTATAATTATATATAATATATAATCATAACTTTTTATAATTACCTGTTGAAGAAGCTACCTTTTCTTACTGCATTTAATTAAAAGACTAAGTACAGCCTATTCTTAGTTCTCTGAATGCAAATTATTTCAGATGAAAATTAACACAATGCAGCAAATACATCTGAGTCAGTTCCATGAAGACCCTCTTAGACTGTAGAAGGATGTACAGACGATAGCGTATCCCAAGTTAAGAAGTATAATAATTTTCAGAATGTGTGCAATCTCAGCTGCTAAACTTCATTTCAAAGGTGACTCTGAACTGTGTCAAATTGTGTATCTCATTAGCCCAATACTCATCATCTGTTTGGATCAAGCTGATTTCTATAGAGCCATTTATATGCGGTGCAAGTGGTACACTGCAGAGAGACGCTTGAATCATGTAGAGAGCTGAGAAACACAGCACAGAGAGAGCTGATTGGTCCAGTTAGAATCTCCCCTAAGCCAATGCAAACTGAAGCTTGTAAACTGTGGAGGATATCTAGCAGTTCTGAGGGAGCCACACAAATATCCCAGCACTGCATCCCCCACCTGTATGTAGTACTATGCTATCATTCATTGCCGGGGACATCCCGGTATTGTGCTGCTAAAATAATCCAGTGTTCTTGATTATAGTTCTACAAATTGCCCATACTGAGCCATAAGTAGCCCTTCATGCTTCAACATGCATGACAAAAATACTTAGAACTTACTGCCATCTGTATTGTACTAAGATCCAGAAAAGAGACTCTCTTGTGTGCTTGAGCTGCACGCTGCTTCATTTTGAGCGTTGGTGTCTGCAATAAACAAATATATTGAAGATCATATATTACCATCTTATTTTACAGTAAATTATGAGGAACCCTAATTTTTTTTCAAAGCCAAGTCTTATGGCACTAAATTAAATTCTAAACAGACACGATTAACAGAATTCATACACAACATATGTCTCAGATTACATCATGGAACCCATTGAGATTTTAGTATAATATAAATTTCCATTATGGAATAATATAAAGCATTAGATTTACTCCAGACACAAGAGTATTTTAAACAGCTTGGGTTAAAAAAAAAGCCCACAAAAAACTCCAGTATTTTAATTTCAACCTGTTTGCTTTTATTTCTTAAACAACTGTTAAATATGTCTGAAAGTCTCTTCTTTTTCTGTGACCCTTATTTAAATGTAATTGTACAGTGAATTATACTTTCAAAATTCTCTTCAATATCCAGCAAAAAAAACCCAGTAAAAAACCCAATATGAAGGAATCTCAATGTCATAATACTCCAATGGTAAGAACTTCATGACCTTTTTGAACAACTGCTTCACCCATTCTACTGATCCGACACCTAGTTGGTTTAACATTCATGAGTATGATAGTAAAACATCTGTCATTTACAGCTCAAGAAAATGAAATATAATAATGTCAAATGTTCTAGTGACAATTTCAGTAAAAATAACTAAGTTTAAGACTTTGCCTCTTCAGGCAAGGTATAATTCAACCGGTTCTTGATCTCTTTATATGAAAAACTGCTAACGGATTTTCCAGTTCAAGAATCTTTATTACACTTTGAACGTATCAAGACTTGACCTATCAAGACTTGACCTAAGGTATTTGAACTTCAGAAGAAAAAACTGAACAGTTTATTTTATCAAAACTATCACAGAATCACCGGGATTGGAAGGGAAGTTAAGATTTAGTCCCAAACCCCCTGCCATGGGCAGGGATACCTTCCACTAGACCAGGTTCTCCAATCCCTGTCCAACCTGGCCTTGGACACTTCCAGGGATGGGGCAGCCACAGCTTTTCTGCGCAACCTGTGCCAGTCGAGGGAATGGCTGGAGCTGTGTCAGGAGAGGGATAAGCTGGATATCAGGAACAGGTTCTCTCCACACAAGGTGCGGTCGGGCACTGAACAGGCTCCCCAGGGAATGGTCATGGCCCCAAGGCTGCCAGAGCTCTCAGGCACAGGGTGGGATTGTTGGGGTCTCTGTGCGGGGCCAGGAGCTGGACTCAATGTTTGTCAATGGTGCCTTCTAACTCAGCCTATTCTGTGATTCTATGAAGAATTTCTGCCTTCTAATTTAAACCTACTTTCTTCGAGTTTGAAGTCATTCCCCCTTGTCCTATGGCCTTGTAAAAAGCCTCTCTCCATCTTTCTTTTAGGTTCCCTCAGGTACTGGAAGGCTGCAATTAGGTCACCCTGAAGCTTCTCCTCTCCACGAAGTAATTCTCTCGATCAAGTACAGATCCAAACATACCTGGGATGGTCGTTCATGTTCCCTAAAACTGGGTGTTATATATCCCAGAGCCTTTGACCTCTGTTTGTAGGGAATAATAGCTTGGTCCGTAGGAACTTGTAACCTGATCCAGTATTCTATGGTACCATAATTTTGAATGCGTCCTGTTTTTCCTAAGGAATAAATAGGGGATTGCATTAATTTTCTTTTCAAAATTAAGGTACGTTAGTCAAAAGCTAGGAAAAACCACAAATTAAAGATTTATAGATTATAACAGCCACAAATTAAAGATTGTGCCTATGCATTATGACAGTGCTTGTGATGTGAGATCTGTAGTTCATGACAGAAACAGAAACAACTCCTCAGGCTTCCTCTGTATGATCCAAAATAGAAACATGACCATTTTTTCATACTTATATATTTACTACAGAGTCAAGTCAAAGTTAAATATTTTTATCTCCTTAAGGAAAATAAAGGTTAGGACAGTTTTGTATGTTAACAGTTAGAAGTGCCCCAAAAAGTGGTTGCAATTTAAATTACTGGCAAAAGTACCACTTTATGATGCCTTATTCAACCAGATTCTCTACAACAGTGGGCAGTTAAGAGGTCACTGAATAAGCTGATCTGACAAAACGTTTCTAAAAGAAAAAGTAAGCAGCACAGAACATTCGATACTCCTTAGAAGTGTCTTGTCCAGGATATCTTTAAATTATTTATTAATTAAATTTATTATTAATTATTATTGAATAAATAAAAATATTTTAATATAATGAATATTAACGTGCCTAAAACAATGCACTAAATGTAAATAAACAACCCCCTAGATTACGCTACTATATGAAATATTATTAACCGTAATCACCATAATTTGTACCCTTTTCACTATTATATGGTGACCTTTGTCTTACCAGTTTAGATTACACCGTTTCTTCCTTTGTTTATTGATATGGAATGAGAGGATATACTTATGACATTTGGGCCAGATATAAAGCACTGATGCTTGATATGGGTGAAGTGGGGGTGCCTCCTGATTTGGGTTTTTTCCCCTCTTACCCTGTGGCTATAAGCCATTATGAGCAAAATTGCACCCGTCTCAGCTTTCCACAACTGTTGGCAGAATCACAAGAACATGCTGAGCATCCAACAGAAAATAGCATTCTTGTAAAGGGTATTTTTTTTTTTCTTTTGAAACAGTAATGCACAAATTCATTTTTGGTGAAATACGCCTTATTTATCACTTGCAATATAGTGATACATAATCAAACAGAATACTTTGTGATATATTAACTACCAACTAAATTTGCTGTGTTGTAGATCTTGCCATCATTTTCCAAGATTTCATGGAACTTAAGTTGACCAGAAGCAATTGTTTCATAATCTACGCCATACGCACGATGAACCTCAAGCGTGACGCTGTTTTCCTGTATGTAGTGAAAGAAGCTGTCATCAGACTGCACAAGAAACTGAGAAGTGAAGTCATATGATGGGGCGTTCCCATGAACTACTGGGGTTATCTGAAGTTCAAAGTCATAGAACGCGTAAGTACAAAAGGTTGCAGGTTCCCAGTCACCAAAAGTGCGCACGGCTTCAGAAGAGAAGGTCACTTTGCTGATATGAATTTCAAAAAGGTTCTCTCCTCTTTCCAAATGAACAGTTTCAACAAATCCATCCACTGGATCACTTGGCAATACTTCTGGTCTGGACTTAAGTGGTTTTGTATCATAGACGATATCTCTTAGTTGGGCTGCAACAGATAAAACAGAGCTATAATATGATTTTTTAAAAAATCAAATGCAATTAATGACTGAGAAGAAAGGATAAAAGCATAATTCAATTATATTAACAATGTTACTTTCGTAAAGGCGTTACCAAAAAGAATTCATACACTGAATGCCCACTGAGCACACTGACAACAATCAAGAGTATTTCCTCAGTGGAGCTGCCTCAGTATACATAGACACAGGCCCCTAACGGTTATTATCAGGTTATAAGGGAGTTAAAAACCAAAAATTCAGAAGTCTTATGCAATATTCAAAATAATTATCACTATGCAAAGGTAGCAGAGATTTAAGATGCATATTTCTGTAGGGTTGAACTAAATTTGTCAGATAAAGAAGTAATACATCTGATTATTAACATCTGTTAAATCTTGAGTGGATGGAACTATCAGCAAAGACCTTCACGTTTCCCAGCCTCAGGTGGTAAGTGGTTAATAAGTGTTTAACACAGGTTGGATGGGGCTCTGAGTAGCCTTCTAGTGGAAGGTGTCCTGCCCCTGGCAGGGGTTTGGAACGAGACGGGTTCCAACCCAAGCCATTCTGGGATTGTACGAGTCTATGAAATCAAAATACGTGCTTACAGAATCAGGACATAAACCATGATGCAGTGGATGCAACTCGGAGACAAAATGTGAAAATTGTTTCAACATCGGTGTTGGTAAAATATCCTATTTGAGGCTTCCTATGCATCTTTTACACAGTGAAGCCATTAAAAAAAGACTTGAAATTCATCCTGTTGAAATACTATGTCAGTATATTATAACAAGACTTAAGGGATTTTAGTAACACAAAGTGATTCTGTAATGATAGTACTGCAAAGTAAAAAGTTGACCATGAAAGTATGATTTATTTAAAGAAAACCAAGTTTGGTAATTTTATCCTTATTCAGCAATAGCTGCAGCATAAAAAACACTTTGTTGGATTTGGTTTAATTAATAACTGTCATGTAAGTCAATGAAAACTGACTGGAATAGATACCTTTCTGTGAAAGAACTGACCTTTCAACCAGTTTTAGGAATGGAGAAATGTTTCAACTGGAGAACAAATTTACAACAGTAATTCGCAAGAGATAAAATATAAAAAAAATACTTGTGAAGAATGTACTTTAAAGATACCTTCTAGTTTTCTGATACGTGCAGCTCTAATATCAAGAAGATGGGTATACTGTTTGAGTTTTAACTCGTAGTCTTTCTGTAGACTTTCCATCTTTCTTGTCATTGTTTCTACTTCAGTCTGAAAAAAAATTGCATGCAAAAAGAACTTCTGAGCACCGTCTATACCGATATTGCACGTGCTTTTGGCTATAAATTAAAATACGGTTAGATCTGAGGAAAGAACACTTAGAGTATGCAAAAATAGCAGCAGTTTTTCATTTATCAATACAACAAATCAATTCTAATTTCAGCAAAATCTAAAAACATCATTAAGAAAAACAGAGTAGCTTTTGTTTTAGGACCTAATATACCTAACAGTTTCTTTAATCATTTTGTTATTTTAAATGCTAATTAATTGAATGAAAAGACAAAATATGATCTGCAATACTCCAACAGCGGAAGTAGAAAGAAGACAGTGAAAAGCAGAGTGCTATGGAAAAAGAAGCTTCCTTGATAAGCACATACACTATCTTACCTGTGAAGACCTGGTAGGAGCTCAGAGATAATCCCAAGAAGGCACAGTCTGAGGGTTAAGAGCAGGATGAGCTAAAAGACCACAATTTACAGTCACTTGGATCTCACATTTTTTAAACAATTCCTTCAGCAACAGCAGATTTTATGTTTGGTTCCCTGTGCACAGACCAGCTCTGTTGCTGAATTTGCAAGTCTTAATTATTACAAGTGTCAGAGCTACAAAGGTTAAAATGTTACTATCAGGTTGTTTTCCACTGTGACCACAGTTTAGTACCTGGTAATCTTTGCTAATTTTGTGCTGCACAATTAACAGATTCCTTGTCTTTTCAAGTTCTTGCACTGTTTCCGCATGTGTTAACTGCAGCTCCTGCATGGAGTATTCTAAATCTTTATGGATATCATCTTCCACTTTTTCCAAGAAGAGAAGGTCCACATTCTTCTGTTGCTTTTGATCCTGGAGCACATTTGAAAAACTGCTAGAAAAGACTTTTGCAAAAGATTTGCATGTATTTGTGCCTAGCTAAATGCAACACTGGCATATACTTCTGGTACAACAATAAGACAGCAAGCAGAACTTTGTAAATTTTGAGCACATGGTAACACAAAAATAGGAATGAGGTAGACCAGAATGTGTCAGGACTGTTTTCAGCAACGTAGTGTCATGATGATCAGGAACCAATTAAAATGTATCAGATATTCAGAAGCAATCACTCCTGTCTAGCCAATGAAAACACAAACAGACATATCTGCCTCTGTCAATGTACAAACCCCGAATTATTATTCTCAAGTCTACATTCCTTCTGTTATTAATACTGGGGAGTTAATTTTCATTGAGGTTTTTAATGTTTTTTTCTTTTTTTTTTTCATTATCATTATATAATCATTACAGTAAACACTTCCTCAAGACAATAAAACCTAAGTCACCCAAACAGTGGAAACACTGCAAAATTATTTGTTCACTGATTCCTTCCTCTCACTCCATTTTTAATTTGTGCAAGAGAAAAAAGAATAGAGTACTTTGTGAGTATTTTTGTTTTTCTGTTTTCATAAACAGAGAGTTGCTAAGCATTGCTACACCACACACTGGAACTTCGATGCTTATGGTATGCTTGCATCAATTACAGAATTAATAAGCAAAATCTGTTTCAGTAAACATTATAGGGCTAACAAGATGCCGTGATAAATCATTTAACTGAGAAAAACTAAGTTTTTTAAAAATGGCTTTGAATCTGATTAAATTAACTTTTGATGTTATAATGAATGATTTACATAAATTTAGATTTAATTCTGGCAATTTTTTCACTTTCTCTTCCAATTAACTGTCACTAAAAATGACAAAAGCACCCATTTGAGCTTGAGGCATTAACTACTAAAAGATGCTCAAATAATTGAGCCCTTGAAAATTCCAGGTGTGAAGAAAGCATGCAATGGTCAGCCAATGGCTTAACAAAAGAAGAAAAAAACCCAACACAACCAACCAACCAACACCTCTTGCACAAACAAGAAATTAATAGAATGCAAAATATAGAATTCTAGAACGGTTTGGGTTCAAAGGGATCCTAAAATCATCTAGTTCCAACCCTTCATATGCTTATTCTTTGTAAGTTACCTTTATAAGCAAGAGGGTTTCCTTGAGTTCTGCCACATCAACATCACTTTCCTGAAACTTAATGGAAAGGTGTTATCAGACGTGAATCGAAGAAATACATTCAGAATAACAAGATACATTCTCAATAGACGTGGTATTTTGCTTGATAGCATGAATGAATATACACTTATTTTTCTATATTCTTTGACTTTCAAGAAGTATCTGCACTACGCATAAAACATAGAGGGTTTTTTTTTTCTCATATTTGAAACAAAAATATAGTTCACCTTGGTCAAAAACTTCACTTGATTTTTTAGATCATCTAGCTGTTGCTTTTGTTCCAGGTAGCGTAACTGCAGGTCTCTGTTGTCTTGCATCAGCTTTTCCTTTTGGTCTCGATATAGAAAACCAAAATATTATACTTAATTAAACATAGCTAAAAAATTTACAAACTTGCTTTTTTAATATTAATATATGCATGAAAATTTCATTTCAAAATGCAGAAACCAATGTATTTTGTATGGGGAAATCCTCTGTTAAGACAACCGTAAAAAAATTGCGCTTAGTAAATAGCGTACTCTGTCAAACAGTACTATAACTAAGAACAACAAATGCAGCAATGCATGAGATTTTCTTAACGTAAAATAAAAATTATTTAGACATAACTAAGTAAATACATACACTGTATGAATTTATGAGGTGACACCAATCCTTGCTGTAAGAATTGTTTCACGTTAAGATTTTGTATTAGCTTATCTCAGTCTTTTAAAACTTGCACGAAACACTGTTGTTAGTAAGATTCAGTGAACACGAACCAAACAGCTATTGTTGATTTATGGCTGAGAATCTGGGAAATACTGGTAAGACAAGAAACATGAGAATAAATGTCTAAGGGAAATGGGGCAGGTGGAAGGGAAAGCTTCTGCAAGTACCATTTAAAAAAAAAAAAAAAGGAAAACATAGTTACAGTGTTACTCTGTTTCCTGTCTAAACGTGTTTCTTCTAAGTATTACAAAGCACATTATGACGTTATGGCCAGAAAAATACTACTAAAACATTCAGAACAAATTACAGGGTCATTCTAAAAGGGAAATACTGAAGGAGGACATGGAAAATGTCAAGATGATGTTGGTCTCTTGTAGCTTTGAGAATTTTCAAGGCTTCGTTTATTTTACCATCTTTCTTAGGCCTGGAAAAGAAGTTTAGGAAAAAGATTCATATGCCAAACTAGAAAGGGCAGACAAGACATTATTCCTACACTAGTTCTAGGCAGTACGTTAAGACACGCATTAATTTCAATTCTCCTGCTGAACTTCAAAAAGGAATGTGCAGCAAAGGCAGATACTCTGAAGTACGTGACTGAAGAAAGTTATACTGCCTACATTTTGTGAAAGACAGAGCTGCAATCAAATCCTAGATACAGAGGCCTAGAAGGGTATTAGAACATCTACTCCAGCTGCAGCAGGTCAGTTCATTAGAAATGGAAAGTGTAGTACTCTGGTGATTCAGTTTAAGAGTACAACAAGCTACCTGGGGAAGGGATGGTAAACCCTTGACAGTTAAACATAATGCCCATAGGAAGGAAAGAAGACGGACCGCCAGTTTTTTCATAATCAAGCTATCAGTAACAACTTTTAATATGTCATAACTTCATATTAATGTAGCTTAAGGCATCTTTACTTTAGTATCGGTTAAGGCTAATTTTGCAAACACTTGCTGTGGTCAAATAAAATGTTTAAATATTCAATCTGGTATCTGAAGTCAGCAGAGCTACTGAGACTCCTAATGGTAAGCACATGCTGAACTCAAGCCATAATCAAAAGAATTATTCACAACAAGTTGGCCCACTTCATTCCATTAAACTGTTCACAGAAATACACCTCTTAAAAATACACGTTTGAAGAATCAACTCTAAACTAAATATTTTCACTTCCTGCCTGTGCTCGTCTTCTGTAAACTTCATATTGCTACGGTAATCAGTGTGGAGATAAAAAAAAGATTGCAAGGTCAGTATCCACTAAGAAGTTGTCCTACAGCAGGAAGAAAACAGATATGAAATAATCTGTTCATTAGATTAAAACGGTGCTATTTTAAATGTACAATGCTGTAAATAAAAATTAGTATATACTGAAAATAAAAAAAAATTCCGAATTAATGAAATTGAAAGACAATTAAACATCTCCAAGGGCCTATATGGGCTTCACGTAGCTTTGTACAGTGAACAGAAGAGTGGTTAATAATTTGAGAGAGACTGTCAGATAGGTCTCTTTTCCATAAGAACTTTCAATGTAGAGAAGAAATACTGAATAAAGAGTAAATATTAACCCAGCAGATGAAGAACGAATGCAGCTGAAATTATATGTGCCTCATTCAGCCCATATTCTGTACTGGGTCAATTTTTGCACTTAATAGATAGTCATAACTTAGGTCTATTTAGCAAATGTACACTTAAAACGCAGCTTTGAAAACACCAGCAACAGAAACCACACATTTCTGGGCACTGTATCTCAACTCCAACATGGGTATAGTCTCACATTTTGAGAAAACACTAATTTTTTTCAAAAATATACCTCTTTCTATTTTGATCTTGTCAAGGATTTCATTTTTGTCTGCTAAATCAGATTTGATAGCTGTCTCTAGTTTAGCAATTTGCAGTTTCATTCGCTGTTCCTTTGATTTCCATTGCTGTTCATGGGGCAGACTGAAGACACTGCAATAAAACACATGTTATATGAAAAACTTTTAGAAATCACCTTCAGCAGAAAATAATCAAGGAAAAAAACCTTTTAGCGGCACAGAGACCACTGTCATCGTGGCTGTGGAATTACGTAGACCTACGTCGGTCTGCTGCTCTTGAAACCAAGGTGGCTCTCTCAGGCTGCAGTTAAAAAACACAAAAGGTTTGTGGGATGAGCAAATGAACTGGCCTCAGTTTAGAGGTCCAAAGTTAAAAAAAGTTGGTAGCATGCAACATTTGGGGGACTAGAAAAGGAATTCAGATGCATATCTCAGAATAATCCACAACTGCAAACTTCATCCAGTGACAACTCAAAACCATATTTTTTGTGTATAAACCCTCTTAACGTAGAGAATTGGGATCTTCCACCTGATTCCTTTTAAATTTGTGAAACATGCAGAACCTAAAGTCAGTTGCCCGTTCAAAGAAATGTTGACCACGAAGCGACAACAGTTTTCTCACACTCTAAAACAACAATTCCGATACCGATTAGCAAGCGCATATAAAGTAATCTTTCTCCTACTCGAAGAAATAAAAAACTGGGAAGAGTGGGAAAAGAAATGAGAGTAACTATTTTGCCTTCAACATTGTTTACTTGTAAACTGCCAATCTATTTGCAAGGAATGCATGGATACAGAATCAGAACTGCTGAAACCACAACAAAATGTGTAACTCAGACTGAAATGAAAGTAATTATATTATATAATTTACAGTATAATTCCTTGCAGGTAAAAAGAAAAAGCAATGTAATTTGCTTTCTTACAACTTAGACAGCGAGCACTACGCTCTTCATATTACTGTTGTTCAATACTTGCATTCTTATTGACTGGAAAAATGTCGATCTTAACAAATCATAAACTAGTTTATTCACTTATATATTCTTTGAAAAATCACAGATTGTGGGTTTTTTCTAAACAAAGGAGTCAGTTCCTCAACCATTTCCTTTGCTGAAGCTCACCAGTTAACAAGTATTATATTTTACATATATAAATGTATTAAACAAGCTTCTGGAATCTCTTTTGCAACCTATCTCTCCCAGAGATCTATGTAACAAGCCTCAACCAAAAAAAATAAAGGAGAAGAACAAGTATTGCTGAAGGGACAGCCCACAGAGCCTTGCAGACTGTACCTGAGGACCTAAAGAGAACGGCCTGCTCTGAGGGGTGACTAGATGCAGTGGTTCTGAGTACTTATAAGTGCAGTTACATCAAAAATACTTGAAGAATGACCTTAAGGTTAAAGAAAAAAAAAGATCACAGCATGAATTGTAGACTCTGAAGTATACGGCAAGGGCTTATATTCCGGATTTGTGCTCTTCTTAAAAACAGTTGTGTTTCCCTGTATTTTGTCGTTTCCTCATACCACACCTAACCTATTTAACAGATTTCTCTAGGCAGAGAGCATCTTACGTTTTGACAGATTGTCCTTTAAAACATGCATGGACTTAAGGAATGCTTCTAAGTCCTGCAGTAATACATATTTTACTCTCCTATAATTTTGAAGATAATATGCAGGGACTATAATGCACTGCACCCACTATCATTCCATAGTACTGCCTAGGTACAGAAAAGATAGTGTGTTCTCTAACCGCTTGGATTTAAAGTCTGATTGGTCCCATAAAGACAGAATAAATCATATCAAAAAAGGTATCAAACATCCTTAGTTTTCACGCTTCTGAAAGTGTTTTCAAGTTTTAACGACAATTATACACGCATTTATTAGCAGTAGGTACAATAATTTCACAAAAAGATCTAGCTACATCTCATTCAATTTTTCAGAAGACTATACTGTCAGAAAAAACATTAAGAGTTACTATGATAGTAGTTCAAGACTTCAGTGTTTAAATGAAGAACATTTTAGAAGACAGGTTTCATCCAAGCCAATCTAATGCTAATGTTTATGTTGGTTGGTTTGAATTGAGTCCACTTGTTTCGCTTTCTTCACTTGAATTTTAAGATTCATGTGGAATTTCTTTCACATCTACTGTATTTCGTCAGAGTTGAAGCCATCTGGATAAACTATGATGGTCAACCACATCGGGCACTGTTTCTTTTGAAGGAATTTAAGCATTGCTAGATTTGCATTACAAGGTCATATGAAAACCACTCCTCCAAACCTTTTATCAAAGCGTATTGTTTTCTCGGACACCGAGTAAATAGTAAGAGTCAACTGACAAATTCATACTTGTTCTTTGCAAACTTCTCAGGTCCAGTTCTGCAGTCTTGGCTTTGGCAAAATTGCTATCAACTTCTCAAAAACAACATCAGCAAAGGATGGGTTTGTGCCTCTTTTCCTCTATTAAAAAGAAGTATTTATTAATTATCTAGCATCTGTGGACACTTCCGCTAGCGACAAGTAAGCTGCAGTAGAGTTGCCTTGTGAAAATGGGAAACCGAAAAAACCGGCCATTAAACAGTGGTTATAACGAAATGATCAATTTCTCTAATTCCTTGTTACTCGGTGTGCTGGTTTTGGCTGACCAGCGGTAATTTGTTTTCCTAGTCGTTGGTATGGGGCTGTGGTTTGGATTTGTGCTGAACACAGTGACGATAATACAGAGATATTTTTGTTACTGCTGAGCAGGGCTCGGACATAACCAAGGCCTTTTCTGGTTTTCCTACTGCCGTCCTGGGGAGAGGCCTGGGAGTGTGTGGGAAACTGGGAGGTGACACAGCTGGGAGAGCTGATCCAAGGAATATTCCCTAGTATATAAAGTGAGAGGAAAGAGGAGGAAGGGAGGACATTTGGAGTGACGGTGTTTGTCCTCCCAAGTCATCGTTAAGTGTCACGGGGCCCTGAAGGCGCCGAACACCTGCCTGCTCCTCGGAAGCCAGGAACGAATCCCTCGTCTTGCTTTGCTTGTGTGCACGGCTTTTGCTTTCCCTATTAAACTGTCTTTATCTCAATGCACAGTTTTTCTAGCTTTTACCCTTTCAATCCTCTCCCCAATCCGCCGGTGGGGGAGTGAGCAAGCGGCAGCGAGGGGCGTGGGGGCTGGCTGGGGTTAAAGCACAATATGGAATGATGAAACACAAATCAACGTTTAAATGGGACTATATGAAAAGACAGATAATTTTAGATAAAAGAACAGCCATATTGTAGGTTACTGCATAGTAACAGAGGCATATTTAAATTTATTTAGTTAAACGTCTTTTAAAATCCTCTATGACTAAAGTAGAGCAGAAATATTGTAAGTTGATTAGTAAGTGTTATTTTTCTGCATAACGATAGAAGAGAAATAGATATCATAACCAGAAATATTCATATCATGATCAAATTCTGGAGAAATCTACAACAACGAACTTAAGTGACACATAACTGATCAACTGCCCCAATACAAAACTCTGAATATCGTGACTATACAGTTGTTGCATCTCATAGGTAAAAAACTGTTTAAAGTTATTTGTACTCACCATTTTTCACGTCTGTAATTTTAATTTCACCACAGACAGTACAAGAAGTATAACAAATATTGTAAGAACGCTATAAGCAACATTTGATATCACTCACATTGTGTTTAGTCACTGGTATTTTTTTGACGGACGCCACACTGACAAGCCAAATACTTTAAGAGGAGAAATAATTTCAATACAAGAAAAGACTTCAAGCATTTTACCTACTTTCTGAGGCAATTATTAACTCTAAGACATGTGTCTTATTTTCTACCCCTCTTCAGTGCAAAAAAATCACAGTTTCACAATAAAGGAAAAGCTCATTTGAAGGTCAATTTTTTCCTTCATATCCTTGTGGCACTTGGCTAGAATTACTTCTTTTCTCTATCAGTAGAAGTGAAATGATAGCTATTACAAAACAAACAAACCACCCCTCAAAAATAAATAGTGGAAAAGCTGTCAAATATCAGACTTTATATAGGTTCACTGAGACGTGCTGGAAGAACTTAAGACAAAAATTCAAACACCACTTTGTTAAAAAAAACCAAAACCAAAACAATCCCAAAACCCAAAACAAACCCAAATTAATATATATCTACCTAGAAGTATTCTTCTTTCAACAATAACTCTAAAGAAAATAATGAGAAATTCAAATAAGAACTTCTTGCGTTTATGTTCAAAATAAAGTGACTCTTACTTATTTTAATTACATTTTTAAAAGTAGTAAGCTACTATTTCAAGAGTATTAGAACAAGTTGGTCCATTTCAACGGGACAGATGAACTACAAGCAGAGTACCATAAATGTTTCCATATACACTTACTGATATGATAAACTGGAGCATGAACATATTTACATGTATGCACAAACACTCAATATGCACAATCCAGCACGTAGTCTATGAAGACCTATTCAACAGGACAGGAACCTAATTTTTTATATACAGAAACCATAGCTTACCTGTTATGCAGCTTATCGTAGTTTTCCTTCAAAAGTTCATTCTCTTTTTCTAGATCATTTATTCTTTCCTGCAACTGGAATGAAAAAGGAAGTTTCATTTGATGCACAGCACGAAAGTAAATTACAATCAATGCGTGAAGACAAATAGTTAATAATTTGTAGGCATTGCCAAGCTATTATTTGTTCTTTTTATACAGAATCAGAATCACAGAATATTCCATTCCGAGTTGGAAGGGAACCACAAGGATCATCAAGTCCAGCTTTTAAGTGAATGGCCCATTTGGGAATGAAACCCAGAACCTTGGCAGTATTAGCACCCTGCGCTAACCAACTGAGCCAGTCTCAGGGTATACGTCAGTCTCTCAGAAGCTTCAAAATAACACCTTTTTTCATCACATGGATTTACATTCGGCCCAAACAGTCTTTTTCACGTTGTTTATACGAAGCTGAGACTAGCACGTTGCAGTGGAACAACAGTATCTAACCACATTCTCTCACGCAAAATAATACGAAAATCTAAAAGTCTAAGCTTATTACTGACATTATAAAAAACACGTCCTCGTTTTCAAAATATTCACTAAAGCAAAATGTAACTTTAAAGCTACGATATACCAGGAAGATACCTACACGCAAGGTACATTAAAGGTTTGGAGGAAGTATCTATGAGATAATCTAGGTAAACTTGGTTCATGCAAAATACATCTAAAATAGGTAAACCAGGTGGTAAAACTAAATTTAAGTTACTACAAAATGTAACAAAAAACCAAATAAGGTTGCAGACTCTTACTCCTCATGCATTGAAGAGAATGAGGACTAAACCACTCGATTTTTAGCCCTAAATGTGGATGACATTAGTCTGAAAGCCTCTAGACAAAGAAATAGAAGTAATTGATTGGAACCGCTAAATCAAATACAACACTATACTGCACTGGAATTAAATCAGGTTGAAAGAATACTAAAAAACTATTATCAATAAATCAAGTATGATTTTCTTTCAGTTAACAAACGACTTGTTCAGTATCAGAATTGACATGAAATCCTATGCTTTAACCTCAAATATTGACCAAACACTGGTGCAGTGACTATGTGGCACAGGGATCGGGCGCGGTTGATAATTCTATCAAATGCAAGCAGCAGCCGCCACTGTTTTTTCTTTTTAATGGGATGAAAGTACATCTATTACGAGGTCAGTCTTCTAAATGTGTTTGAAACATCTATTCACATTTCCACAATTAAAAGGTCTCCCATCATTAACTCTTCCCTTATCAATAGGCACCTCAAGACAATTCAAGATCTCTTGAACACAACCTCACCTCTTCTGTCCTTCTGTTTGAAATAGTTACTGACTGCAATTCTTTTTGAAGATGGAAGCACTTGGACCGCTCCTCTTTAAGCTGTACATTCAGTTCATCATCTTTTGCTAATAAAGCATCATGGTCGGTCTTCAAGTTCTTTAGGTTCTACGAAAAGGAAGGAAGGAATATCAAAATCACACCTAGTAGGATGTTCCCACACTATATTTCAACAGGGGGCTCTCACGGCACTATTGAATAGATGTTTTCAACGTGGTCAGCAGGATACATTCTAGAACTAAGTAACTGAAAGTAACTGTCACTTCCCAAGGCCAGGAGAAGGTGACCTTCTGGTTGCCCTCGTGACCATTAACCCCTCGGTTTACTCATGATGAAAACGACAAATAAATACATCTGTAAAGCAATTAAATGATTTTGCAGTGGTTACGGCGGTTGGACACGCTAACCAAAAACCACTGCAGCAGCGAGCAAAAATCAATGTTGCCCACATCTATGTTAATCATAGAGCTCGCCAGTGCTCTCTTAAACCTCATATTTTTATATATATATACACACACACACATACAAATCTTTCTACTTATAAATATATACATACACACACAATTGTAGATATATAATTCTTTCGCAACCCTCATGCATTCAGTTCTGTTTCTCAGCTAGAAGTACTTTAAAAAAGGACTTCCGATTTCCTTTACATTTTCATTTACTTTGATGGATTATAGTAAAGCACATTTCACCAATTTTAATATTAAATGGAGGATGCTGATAAAGCCTCTATTTCCAGAATAGTAGTTAACATTACACTGCCTACATTCCACAATCCTGTAATTAAGCCTCATCCATTAAAAATTTCAATGTAAATCACACTCAAATTATGACTTGAGACAAAATGGTCGAAAGGCCAATCTCCTGTTTAATAAAATGACCGGATGAGAATTTATGCCAAATACAGATGTGAATATAGTTAATGTTTAATGCTTTTAGATAGAAAGAAGTTGGCTTCATTTTTTCCATATGATATTCCTACAAAGTAGTTAAATGGAGAAGCCGAATGTGAATCCTGTAAAAATTGTTCCCATTCACATGGAGTCTGAATAGACTGGAAATGAACAAAAAACCCATGAAAAACCAATCACCAACTTGATCTTCAGCCTTTCATATCTCATTTCTCAGTAAGATAAAAATCACAGAGAATAAACAATATTAGCAGTCACTCTAAGAAAAAGAAATAGAGTTATTTTTATAACTAGTTATTTATAGTTATAAATAGAGTTAGAGAGAATTTAACTCTCAATTCTAGAGATATCACATTTCTTAAAGAGAAGGAAGACAAAAAGCCATGTTAAACCTTTTCTCAGTCTGGCAGAGAAGATACAGGAATTAGACTGAAGAGGAGGAGGGAATCGAACAAAAATCTAATGGCACAAGCGTTATTAAGCATGCTAACAATAAGCAGAAAGAAGTAAGAGTTTTTAAGGATACCCAGTGCTTCCACTTCATAAGGCTGGCTTCTTTATAAAGCTCTATTGCAGTTAGGATTCCCACTTACAGGAACTCTCTTTCCCATTTCCAAGGTATTATCATACCACCTCTGCATGCACATGCAGTTCTCCAAATACATACAGGAAAAAGCAGAAAAAAGCTGTATAATTAAAACCTATAGATAATCTGCCATGGAATTGCATGTTCTGGAGATATTTTCATGAAATTGCTCTTTTTATAAGGAAAATTACTTAAAGTAGCCCTCTAAAATAATTTTCATGAACATATGAACAGAGGTTAAATCCTAATGTCAGAACAAAAGAGCCAAACTGCCCAAACTTTAGCAAAGAGTAAAGTGGTGGGGGCTCGGTATCCCTTTTTGGTACATCACTACATCTAAGTCAAAGTCCTCTCTTTAAATGATCAGGGATCTCTTTCCATAGCCAGACAACTCAGTTCATTCTTCATAATCTGCTCGGTATGACTTTGCAGACGAAATCGCTAAGACCTGCTAGACCCCGCCGAAAAAAAAGGGGACTAAGACTTAAAAGCCCTACTCCATCTGGAGTAGTTTGAGTGTAACGTAGTATGTGGTTCATTTTAATGCACTTGGTATTGACTCAGAATCAAGAACTGCGTGTAATTCTTTTTCTTCTGTTTAGCATGCTTATGTGACGAGTATAGGAATGTTACTGATCAAACTGCAATTACCTCCTGAAACTGGAGAAATTTTCCTTCCATTGCTGAAAGAGCATTGCTTTTCTCAGCCAGCTGTTTACGGACCTTGATCATTTCAACATTGTCCTGAATGTTTAGCCTTCAAAATTAAAAAGAAATGCATCGTAAACACGTATTTGGAAGAAGACGTAGCGTATAACACCCAAATTAATTTGTTCTTTTCTTCTGTGATTCACACTAGAGAGTTTAGGTAAAAAAACATGCTACTGTATGATGACACAGCAACTTCAATCAATAGGCATACATCTTTGTTTATTGTATAAAACTGTGTATGACAGAAGGAGAAAACAATCCTATGCCTAAAGAGACCGTTTTCCATCTTTCCCGCTGTCCAAAGTGTTCGGTGCCAGCAGAATACCATTTTGTGAAGTTTCCACCTATCCAATACCGTAAAGAAAATGTGACTTTGCAATTTGGACTGTAACACTTGAAGTCTGGTGTTCAAACAAGCGGCAGGTGTGTCTTAATTACATGAAAATAATTTAATATCCATGCAGATATTCTTACAATTTTAAGATTAATTTGAGCATGTACTGTTTACTAGAAAGGACATTTTAAATAATTCAAAATTAAAAAAAATATTTATTTAGGCACTTTTCCTTACTTCAAACAGTGCAACTAAACTCCATTACTTCCACAAGTATGAGAGGAGAAACTAATTGGGATTTTTATTAATGTAAATTATGATAACATCAGAATAAATTTTCAATATTTGAAAAGATTTCTCTTCCAATATTTGTCTATTTTAGACACGCTTCCCAAAGTGTCACCATGCCATGCTGGAGCAAGTGAAGGGGCTACAAAGCTTACACATCTGGAAAACAGCTGGATATGCGAAATACCTTCCTTTTATTCTTTAAAACATCGAATCCTACTGTGTTTTGGCATTGCCCAGCTAATTGTCCTTACACGGAAGAAACACACTCATGAATCTGAGATCTTCCCAAAGAAACAGTCTTAACTCAATGCTAAAAACCATCATGTGCCTAAAACGTGTTCTGTACATAAAGTTGTGGTGAGTACAGACAGCAGCACTGGCTCACGCAAGCTATTTAAAAGCTAATAAAATAGTACAGTTTTTAATAATCTTGTTCCACACATCAAACAAAAGGCTCTGATACTTTCCAAGGTTTTTTCTTTTGTTTTCCCCTCTTCTTTTTTAAGCAGGGGACTTTTTTTTATTTTTCTTTTTTTCTTTTTCTCCTTTTTCTCTTTTTTTTTCTTTTTAAGTAGAAAAAGGAACAGATGATAGTGAATTTATGATGTACAGGTGTAAACTCCAAGGCTCCCGACAATCAACACTAGCTACTTTTTCAACAGTGAATGAAACAGCATTTGCTTTAAACAGGGTTGGGGTACCGATATTATGGAGCAAATTATTCAAATCTGGAAGTGAAAATTACTTTTTATTGGGATCATTTCAACTCCTGCTACTGTAGGAGTATTCATCTCATGAAGTTTCTAACTACAGAAAACTTGTTCAATTAATTACTTATTAGAGCATTACAGCAATCACAGTATCAGCTCTCATTATATGATAGAGCAACAAAATTATTTCTCTACAGTACTTCTCCAGTATTTTTTCAATTTATTTAAATAAAATGTGTCTAAAAAATGTCCACTGCATCTAGGTACACGAAAAGGAGCTCGCTGTCGAAGAAAGAGATCATTTCAGATTTTGTGGGCAAGGCCAAGTTAATTGAGGAAGATTCTGTTGGGAAGGTTCATTTTTCTGTAAATGAAGTCACAAAGCAGTAGAATCAAAATCGACGACCAAACAGCTTTCTCCCTCCCAGGTAGTCGATATATTCTGTTCCCAGAACAACTGCCCAGGTATTCTGCTGTAACTTATAAACAAGTGTTATATACAGATTTAGTAGAAAAGTCAACGGTACCTTTCACTTAAACAGATAATACTGTGCTCAAAGAATAACAAAACCATGTATAAGACTAAAGCTGTGTAAGACAGCTCATTCAAGATTTTCTTTATTGCCGAGAGAGTTAAAAGTTGTGCCCCAGAACCTGAAGACATGGAGGTAGAAGTTAAGAAAAGAAACTAATATTCTTTCGGAGGCAGTAACATGATATAATGGGCATATTTACGTAGCTCTAGCACGCCTTCTACCACAAGTACAGAAATAAGGAACTCTATTCTTCCACTTTAAACTTCGTCATTAAGCTGGATCAAAAGATCTGAAATGGAAAATGAAGTTAGGAGAAAGCGGCTCTTAAAAGCACTAAGAATTATGTTTTTGGCGTACTTCAGCTACTAACCTCAGAGACGAGCTCTTTTCCAGATCTCCTATCATTTGGATTAAAAATAATGTCAGAGGGTCCCAATAACAGGCTGGGGACAGCTGTATGGCAACGGGGGACCGATAGCAACCTACACCAGAATGAAATGACTACAGAAAGGCTTTTGATCTGCACTGTACAATTTTATGCCCATAAATCCCAGATGGCTGAGTTAATTAAACTGAGGTCTAATTAAACCACACCCCTTGCATCTTGTCTTTACTTCCATACGAGCAAGACTCGGATATAACACTGAGACTACTCTTTTAAGGGTCGGACTATTTTATCAACTGGACCAGTGGCTCACAAAATTTCTGCATTCACATCCAGACCAAGAAAAACACCACCACACTTCTCAGGATCACTTGCCCTCTGTCTAGCAAAATAAACAAAAGGCCTCCTGGCTAATAGTTCTCATTCACAAATGCACCAATGGCCAAGGTGTATACACAGACTCCCGAGCAGACAAGAACAGAACATCAATGCGCAGCACCCTTCTCATTTTACAACGCTTAGGAACTAATAGGACCGTATGTGGAAGTACATCGTGTCCTTTCCTTTACCTCTTACTTCTTACAGGAAGTCAAACAAAACGGAAAAAAGCCCCAAGAACGCTCACCTTCTAGTAGCACCTTTATGTTGCAATTGATAGTATAGTGCAAGAAGCCAAACAATAACATTGCATGAATAGCTCTAGAATCCAAGTTATTAAGACTATTGAAATACCAATACAAAATTCTGTATTTGTTTGCCTGGCTAAACAGCTACCTACAAATGGAAAAAAAAAAAAAAAAGATTTTTATGGAAACTAGTTAAATAAGAAAAATAAGACGCAGAAATGCAAACATATCAGTTTGGGTTTCTTTATCGATAGAATTTAGCAAATTTTATACATGCTGCATTGTCCCAAAACCCTTTCGATAATGCATTAATGCGTTCCACATTTTAATCTAGTTCTGCAGTGCTATAATGCAAACACAGATGTTGCGAGTGCATTAGCTACGAGTCTCCTGTCCAAAAATCCACATATCTAATAGCTTTAAATCCAGTCATGTGGCAGCAAAAAATTCAAAAGGAATTAAAAACTGACAAAAACCAACGAACCAAAACGCACACACACAAAATGCACATGCATGTGCAAACACCAAATACCTGTTTCACAAATGCATTTTGGGATGGCTTTAAAAATGTTCTTGGAAAACACTTCTTACTGTAACTATCTCCTCGCTTAGAATTACCCATGCTATTTGGCAAAACATTAAATGACTGGGTTTCACCAAACGGACAAAAATGAGTAGAGGCCCATATTCCTTCACAGAAGTAGTAACTTCAACAGCTACCTACTAACATTATGACACAGCTCTTCTAATGCTTCCACCAAGAAGATTTCAATTTTTCACAATACCTTTGGCTTGCTGTACCCTGCTCTTTCAGCCGTAGGAAGGATTCTTCAATTTCCTTTTCCTTCCTTCTTAGCTGACTCACAAGATTCTCTCTGGCACGTTCTAGTTCCTCAATGTGTTTCCTTTGGGACTCAATGACAGTCTCCCTGCAAGTACAAGCATCCTACATTCCAAAACCAGCTACGTATTTTTTCAAAGAACACAAAAATAAATGAATATTCCATTAAGCCAAACTTTTAAGTGTTCAGCAAAATCTGTATTTCTTATTAACGTACATCACAAGAGAGGCTTATGAGTTTAAATTGCTGTGAAAATGCAACACAAACCCTCAAAATAAATGTTTCTGTGGAGTGAATAATGTTTAGCAGAACCTCACTAAAAACGCTGTTCACGGTTTCTTATACTCTGTATCAGCTTTCTAATCCATTAGCACCAACGGTTTCTCAAAAGCAAAACACCATTACTAGCTATCACAAGATTAGATCTTCAGTGGATGAAGCATTGGAAGTAATTTTTAAGCTTTTATGCTGAGATAGGAAAATCTACACTCCTCCAGAAAAAAAAAAAAAGTCAAATCAAAAGATGTGTTTTAAACAGCGGAATTTATCCGGTAAATGCAATTAAAAAGTAATTTATAGGAATATTTTTGTAAATTGTTTCCTATGATTCCAGTTAATATTTGTGTTTATAAAATTTCAAGCACAAAATAAATGACGGCACATTAATCCACCTATTTTTAAACTTAGCTTGCCCATTTATTGAAAATTTAGTATTTACAGAGAATGTAATCGATAATCTGATTTAAGTAAATCACCAGGGAAATAAACAAACAGCGTTTAGAAAACCCAGGTTCTAAACACACAATTTAGAGAAGAAAAATGTTCTAATCAGATCTCAATATCTTTAAATCAGACATTAACTACCTTTTCTATATAACACCTCTGTATTCTCATGCAATCTCTACATCAAGGATGTCGTAAGGATTTCCTAAGATGCAACTTCAGTTAAAATGTGCAGCTGGATTACAAACCGCACTTCAATCAGAATCATTTTACATAACAATCTCAATACTGTGCTTTTTGCACTTACCCATAAAATCTGTCTGCCTCTAGAAATGAAACTGAAATGCATCAGCAAAACACGTTCACGCAGTCACCACTTGCATGGCGGCGCACATTTCGGGACTCACGATGCTAAAAACTTTGCAGCTAAGGTCCTTTCTGCTTTTGTCAGCTTTGACCCGTAACAAACTAGGCAGCACTGCATCCTAGCAAAGAGAGGCTCACCACTGGAGACCAGTTTTAACTTCCAGCCACATTCTTACGTACCTACATTTTGCATTCTAAATCCCCGATTCCCCGTTTTCCTTACCATAAAACATTTCTGCATTGTTACCAGTGTCATTGTTATCAGATCCAACAGTTTTATTTTCTGAAGCGAAAACCTCTTAAAAGAGATACTTTTTTCTTCAAGAAAACTGTAAGTTCTACGAATTTAAATGACAAAAAAAAAAAGTAATACGAAAATCATACAAATTTCTGATTTCAGCCCTCGAATCCTCGAGCAGAGTCTGTCCATACTTGGGGAGCACAAGGTCAGATGATCTCACTTCTAAACTCTGAAATCTCATTCCTGAAAACAAAAAAAAAAGATTTTTGACACGTTGAATGAAAAAGCTTTTAACAAACCACCTATCTCTAGACAGTACAAACAATTGCAACTTCTATACAGATGTCATAAAATGCATTTTTACATCAAAACCACATGGAAAGAAATAATCAGAGTACGCACAACATAGCTGCTGTAAAATCTGAAGGATGGGCGATGCAGAATAGCGTTAAAGTGAACCGTTAAAAACATGTCCTGGAAGTTTTTTTAGAAGATTTTACTTTCAAAGACAGAGAACAGAGATTGTGTCTTCAAAGAAGAGAAATAGCAGTATTATTAGACAGGAACATGGACTTGTAATCCTTTTTTCACAGCATTTTCTTTGCAAAATTCCAAGTGTTACTCACCCAGACACGCAACTATTAGGATTATTTTTTAGTAGAAGTGTAGATAATTTCCTTGTGTTGTTTAGAAGCACCGTAAGCCCGTGGTGAAGACGAGAAGCGAGAAATTAATTAAGGAATAATTGCTACTTTAGGAGCAAACGCAATGGTTTCTCCACATTTTTCTCCTACTCTCAGCAAGAAGAGATTAACCAAGTTTTGAGGTGGGACCAAACACATCTCATTTCAAAGACAAGCATTAGTGCTGCCATCCCTCAGTCCCCAGAATTGAATCATTTAGGTTCAAGGCACAATGATACCAGCAATTTCCCAAAATGCCTGAAAAAAACTTACCTACTTTGCTGCATTAACTTGACCTATTTTGAATTTTGATCTTTAAGTAAAACGTTAAGGTACCGGTAATTGCGATATACATATATGTATGTATACGTGTACGTGTGTGCGTGCGTACGCATATGGGCACGCACACACATATACATGCCTAGAATAATTTTTTTTTTTGTTTGCTTTCGTTCAAATAGAGGTATTTCTTAGATGGTTGCACTCAGTAAAGAAAGCCAGTATTTACTGAACATTCATACCCAATTAGGACTTTTGGATGAGCTTTCCATGGTATTTTTAAATCAGCCAAACAGAAAGCAGATATGGGAAGCTATAGTTATTATTGGTAGAGTTTTCTTGTCTCTTAATACCTTAGAGACAGCTAAACTATCCTTATTTTTTCCAGGCATTCTATTTTTAGATAATTGCTCTGCATATTTTCTGATCTGCACTAAAAATGTTTTGAAATTCAGACTCATGGTTTCAAGAGCAATCTAAGAGTTCACTGTTTTTAGTAAATGTGAATGATACCCTTCTTGGTGTGCTCTGGCATGCCAGCAGCCTCACTCTCTTTTTTGAGACCAGCGTTCACACGAGACTGAACGGAGCTGTACGGACAAGGCCTACGGCCTTGAATCTGGAGCTGCTGTTTAGTTGAAACGAGTTTGTTGCGGAGGCTGTCATTTTGTTTCTCGAGCTCACGAACTCTTTCTCGCAAATGCTCAATCATTTCTTCCAGCTCCAGAGCCTGACCCGGCCCCTTGGGTCCGCAGCCAGCCCGGTCACATTTTCTTTTATCATTAACGAGCCGTATTAACTTGGTGGTCATTCTGGGGAAAACAATCAAAAAATATGAAAAAGAATGTGAAAAGTCAGCATAAAAACTATTCTGTTGAACGTAACACATAAGAATTAGCATAACGCGAACGCAGAGTACGTTTCGGTATTAATCAGCCCTCCTGCAGTATCGTAATACTACAAACAGTTCCGCACAGTCCAGATCGGTTTGCCGCCACAGCAAGCGCTGGCAAAGATTAGCACACAAATCTTAACATACTAAGTGTAATAATCAGCTTAAAGTTGCTTGTGTATTTGTGGGCAAACTGGGTACTGTGCTCCCCATGCTACCTGGGAGTTCTTCACTGAAGTTATCTGTATCTATCCCTGAATAAAGGAGGGATGATTATAAAGATATTTTAGTAATAACTCACCAATAAAAAGCTAGATGCTATTCAACTTCTTGAAAGACAGGGAACAAAAAAGGGGCAGAATCTCTCTGTATAGACCATTTTGATTCTAGAATGAAACTCCTGATGAACCGTTAGGCTTCTACAGTCTGCTCTTCAATTACCGGAACACCTCTCATATTTGTACTCCGCCAGCACAGCTGGGAACCCAAGGTAGCATCTCCGATGTACCAGACAGTGGTGTACCTCTGTACGTGGAGATCTAATAGGAGTCACTGCAAAAACCATCTCACGTACTCAGAGACAACTAGAAATCAATACAGAAATCACTTCCGGCGGGTGATTTTTGCTACTGCATTAAAAGTGCTCTGAGAGAAATCAGCATGATTTTTAATTTGTTGACAATGCTTTAAAGGGACAAAAAGGTGCTGTGAGTCACAATACAAATATTAAACCCCATACCTTTTAATTTTCTCCTCTTGCTTATTTGCATACTGTTTGAGCAGGAGGTGATCGTCACGTAAACGAAGGAATCTGTCTTCCAGTTCCTCTCGACTGATTCGTGATAGGACTTGTCGAGCTTTTACGTTCCGTGCAGATGATGATTCTACCCAAACCAAGGCAATTTTAAATTACCTTCGATACATTCAACAACACATAATTAAAGTCTAACTCACTTTGAAATTCTGAAAAAAAATTAATGAGAATTTTCAAGTAATTTGAAATTTTACACTTGTTTCAGTCTATCAATTAACTTCCTCAGACTTATTGGCAGGTTAATCACTTCCTTTTTCCTTCCTCTTACAGACTAAAGAAAAACCATAGTTCAAATGATGCAGCAAACCGACTACCTACCAGGCAATGCAAAGACAACAATTTAGCAAACAACCAGGAATGGTCAAACATACTAATTAAAAAACAGGATGAGCATTACCACTGAGATGCTTCATAATCTGTTTCAAAGTGAACATACTCTCTTGAAGCTTGAAAGAATTAACTCACAGTTGTGAAAACGGACTCAAATACATGACTAAGCCCAGCAGTTCCATCCTAATAGCAACTGAGTAACATATAAGAATTGCATAGTACTTTTGGTTCCCATTTTGTTAAACGGATCTGACCTCGTCCTCAGTTCAGCAAAAAAGCATTCTCTTTCCTCCTGGAAGGATGATCGTTATAGCTCGACGAGTTTTCCAGTTTTTAGCATCTCACAGCAACTTCTCTCTTACAACAACCAACTTGAATATAGAATGGGTCACAGTACCTTTCAAAATTTAACCCAGATTTTGAATGGTATTTGAACTTCATTTTGTGAAACATTTTTAGAAAGAAGCAAAGGAAGCCACTAATCAAAGTCTGTAATCACAATAAATAGCATCCGGTACCAACCTTGTAATCCTTCAATTCCAGCTGGAGTTAGGACCGTATCTCTCACAGCCAGGTTCCCCACAGTTTCATCAGCTGAAACAGGCATGGCTCACGCAGGGATAACAAAAATCAAACGCCTCTCCATCCGCAACTTAAGCCGTGAGACTAGAACGAACTACAAAACATCACACAAAACGATGGCAAAAGTAATGACGGATTCAGAGGAACGACAGACTCGTGCATTACCGTAAATGCTCCTATCGCAACCGAGTCGCTCAGAGGACAATCAAAACCTTTAAGTTTAACGTCACGCCGTTTTTAATCCACGCACAAAATACGGCTTATTTCGTTACGCAGTAGCTTCAGTTGTATTTAATGCACGCAGAATGCATTAGCTTTTTAAGTTCTAGTTCTGTTGTCTTCAGCAATCTTTGGGCTAAGGTCATATTTCCAAGTGGATGTGGGAGGAGGACTCGAGGGGGTTTCTTCTGGGTTTGTTTGTTTGTTTTGTTGTTTTTTTTTTTTTTAATTGTTCGTTCATTTTAAGACAGGTCAAAGCTTAAGGCATCAACCGGTAGGTGAATAACGCCATCTTCCACATTCTGAATGGGACTCTGAAACCGAGGTGCTGGGGGTTACGGAGTCATTTCAATGTTACCTGCCAACCTCTTAGACTTCTTTCAATCGTTGCCCTAAGAGAAATTACTTTTTAAAATAGACACTCCCATGAGTGATACTCATAAATCCAAACACATTTCTTTTTTGAGACAACAGAACGTTCAGCTACATGACTAAGTGAGATTAGGAAAGTATTATTTAAAGTATCAATCGGTGTAAAACGTGAAGGTACTGCTGTTTCCTTCTTGTCTTCCAGCGCAGAAAATTAAATGCCGGCCAGAGAATTAAGGAACGCTGAAACAGCACGAAAAGGAGGCGCACGAAGTCCTTAGGACAGCATTTTCCCCCCACACCGTTACACCCTTCAGGCGATATAAATCCTTAGCGAACCCAAAAATATCTAGGAATGCACTGGCACATTAACGGCGACGTTAGAAAGACTTGCATCAGAAGACAGAAGCGACACAGTATAATCCACAGACATTCCATGAAATATCTCTTAAATTTATCATCAAAACTGCTGCTAAAGTGATGCCTTTCTTTTACCAGCAAAGCCCTTTATCATAAACTAGTCTCCATATGGCTTTGTCCTAAAGGAACAAAAAGGATTAATGGAAGTTCAGTTTCCAACAAGTCAGTCTTGCTTTCAGTCTTTTGTTTTTTTCATCGCTAATATTTAGAATAAAATAACAATTTATACCTGGACAGATCCAGACGCTATGCTGAACCATAAAAATTTAAATAAGATTTTATTTCCAAAAAAACTTACCACGCAGTCACTTCAGCACTTTTGTTAATCAAAACTAAGAGAAAAGAACCTCACATACAGAGAGAGGAAAATTTTCCACATCTCTAGGATTAGCCTGTAAGAACTTCCAGCTAGCCATAAGCAAGAATTTTATAGCTACTGGAGTTAAAGAAACTTTAACTTTCTTATATACTGCACTACTTACAAAGATGTTTCTACCACCATCTGACAAATTACAAAAAAACGCCTGTGACTTTGCAGCATTATGCGAGAACAGCCTGTAACGAGATGAAAACTCAGAACCAGAGAATCAAACCTCACGCTTTAGGTCCAAATTTTTATATAATTCACAGAAGAAAATCGGTGCCCCAGCATCATTCTAAAGTAGCAAAACCAAGGATGGATTACTTAAATTTTCAAAAGCACTCAGCCAGTGGGGGTAGCGAGCGCTTCTAGGGAAGAGGTTTCTAGTGAAATCTTAAAAAATTACGACATTTAATTGTTTCAATGCGCATTTAGAATTTCACGAGTCTCGTACATGGCCAAAACGATGCTTTTCTTGCTATTTTCCCACACTCGGGCAGGGAAACATAACTCCCGCTTGAACCAAGCGGCCCACTCCCGCTTTTTACGCGCAACACAGACACCGCAACTGAAAAGGCCTCTTAGAGCTGCTCCGAATAAAGCGGTGAGGCACTGCCTTTCCCACGGGCACCGAGCTGCGCGCGAGCAGCCTCACGAGCCTGACGCTACCTCTTCAGGAGCTCCGCCGCAGGCCGGCTCCCCGGGCGGGGGCAGCCCGCTGCAAGGCGCGGTGCCACATCCCCCCCGAGCAGCTCTGGACTCGCCGCGCTCCCCGCGCCGTGCCCGAATGAGGAGCAGCCGCCCCCACTCACCCCTCCGCCGCGTTCCCCAGCCCCCCGTCCGCAACCGCCGCGGGACAAACGGCTCCTTCCGCTTCCGGGGCCGCGCGCCCCGCTGCCTGCGAGGAGTTGGGAGTTCGGGGCGAGACCGAGCGCTCTGCCGGCGCAGTGCTCGGGGAGCAGAACAGGGGAGCGGCAGCGAGAACGGAAGGTACTGCTTCAAAATGTGCAATATGTAAACGTTTTCTAGAATGCAGCTCTTGATGGCTGTTGTACCTCTGCTGGCTTTGTTTACAAAATAGCAGTCCAGAAAAGCAGCAAGTGACTCCTTTGAAAGCGTAATGCTCATTTTAGTCATATTAATGAAAGGCAGGCTAATTCTGTAAAAAAGATTAGAAAAAGATTTCTAAGATCGCAGTCAGATACACCCGTAAAGGGTTTACTGGGTTTGATATTGCTGTTAATTTACTATTCGACATTAAAAGTGTTTCACTATAGGGGCAGGTGTTGGGAGGAAAAGGTTAAAAACGGATCGGTGAGGACAAAGTTGTTTCTAGAAACGTTTTCCCTCAAAGACCAAGCTTGTCCCTGGGAGATCCTAAAATTATTCCGTGTGGAAATTTCGGGTATTTGTGTTTGCCTTAGGTTGTCTTCTGTCAGCTGAAAGAAATGGAATTCGCTCAAAGAAGGTAACAGGACGTTAAAGACTTAAGTGCATTTTCCCCGTTTGCTTCAGCCTACCTGTGGCGGGGAGAAGAGAGCTAGAGAAGCTCGGAGACTGTAAAAACACAGCCTTGTGAAGCAACGTGCCCGTGCCAGGCACGACCTTACCTTAAAGCGGCGCACGAGCCCGTTGCACGCACTTTTTGCCCCCGGTAAGACGCGACAAGCTTAGCAGCGTCTGCGTCCACTGTTTTACCAGCATGGTGATGGAATAAATCTATTTTTTTTACTTCAGATGTGGATTTTGGCCGTCTCGGTTACCTGCATATATTGTGGCTCACACGGCAGGGAAAAGATCTGATCTAAGTTCGCGACTAAGGATTTTAATAGAAAAATAGCTTTAGAGCCCGTTGGCAGTGGTAAGATTCCTAATAACTCTTTAAAGACAACCTGGTTATTTTTTAATTGGTCCTGTTTCGGTATAGTTGTATACAGTTAAACGCCGTCTATCGGAATCCCAGGGATCGGCTTTCGATTTGTAATTATGCAGCATGTTTCTTATATGTGATAAGCCGGTCTCACGCTCTCAAATTTTCGCGTGTGTAGCGGGTTTTGTTTTATGCCGTCACGGAAGAACGTTTGTGTTCCAATCGCACGCGGTAGAAGTTCTTTAGAGCGCAGGGCTGTCATACAGCAATTTCCTCTTTGCAGGTCACTCGATTGTAAGTAAGTTTGAGTGTGTAGCAGAAATGAAATTGTTTATGCTAGTATTTAATGTTCCAAGCCCAAGAGGAGGCGGAGGAGGATGTTAAAATTCATTCTCGGGAAGAGGGTCTGAAAAAAGTTTGGAAGCTATAATATTGGAAATTATACAGCTTTTGAATTTTTTTTTACCTGCAGGGGTTTGTTCACCTTTGTCCAGGGGGAGGGGGACTTGAAATTTCTCTTCAAAAGACTCCGTTCAAGACTCTGTTCACCTGGCGAGGCCTGATGAGCTTACCATGAACAGACTGGGAGTAGCCAGAAGATACGCGGGAGATGAGCGAGCATTACCCCCTGGTGCACTCGGAGACACCTGGTCTGGGAAAAGACCGATAAGAGAATCAAAAAATAAGGACCAAATTAGCATCAAAGGCAAAGGGATCAATAACCAGTAGGAGATAGAATACTAAGAATTATGTAATTTAAGACCAGTGAACAAAAATTTCTTTGGGTTTTGTACGTATAAATATGTGACAAGTCCGGTGAAGAACCACACGCGATGGAATGATTTTCACTGCGCGGCCCGTGCACGCGTGGACAAAAAAATTTCTATTGCGCATCCTGGTCAGAATGAAGTAAAGCGTAATTCTCTAACACTGAAAAGACTGTTTTTCCCGTAGCTTCGGTGACAATAGAGCGCCTCCTTCGCAGAGGAGGTCGGTCCCACCCGGCACAGGGAGCTACAAGCGTGCGGGGACCGAATCTCCGCCGGCCTCCCGCCCCGGGGCGTCCCCCCGGGAGCAGCCGTGCTCCAGGCCGTGACCGTCAGCTGCACACCCAAGGACTCGGAGCCGGTGTTACGCACCACGGCCGTGGCGGGGACGGGGTCAGGCGTGGCCACGGGAGCGGCCGTGGCACCGTCTGCATGCCGTCCCTGCCGCTTCTCCTCCGGGGGGGTCAGGAGCTCCCAGCCGCCCGCTCCCGCGGCCAAGGGCCCGCTGGGACGCTGCGGGGCCTCGTGGAAGCCCGGGGCCGTCGTGACGCAGCGGGGCCGCGCGGAACCCACGGTGCGTCGTGACCCCGCGGCGCCCGCGGGACCCTTCGTGACGCCGCGGAACTTCTCGGAACCCCGGGGACCGCCGCGACGCCACGGAACCTCAGGGAACCCCGGAGACCTTGGTGACGCTACAGAACGCTTACAAAAAACTATGTTCCAAAATACCAGAATAACCCAGTTTCAAAATAATAGAAAACCAAATTTCAAAATACCGGAGAAAGCCAGGTTTCAAAAATCTGTGATTTAAAATACCAGAATTTTAACCTAACCCTAACCCTAGTTCCAAAATACCAAAGTAACCCGGTTTCAAAATACCAGAACAGCAAGGTCAGAAATACCAGAATAATTCCATTTCAAAATACCAGAATGTCAAGTTCCAAAATAGCTACGTGACCTAATTTCAAAATACCAAACTGCAGAACACCAATTTTCAGATCTCTTATATGGGCGGGATTCCCAAACCCAAAAAATGCAGTATTGTCAAAATGGGATCTGTGCTACCAAAATGGATATTTTCTCCTCTGAAAAGCTTTTCCCCGGGGACCATCAATCCATGTATTTATTTTAATCGTACGGCCAGATGTAATAAGAATTTTATTTTAAAAGCAAGCACGCGTAGGAATTTTCTGCTTAGATTGTGTCCGCGAGAAGCGGCATTTGGGCCCGAGAGCTGCGGTCGGGAGCAAAGGATGGAGTAAATCTGCCTCCCGGATGGACAGGGAAAGACTGAGT
>VZTE01004719.1:0-143097 GCA_013397775.1 Eulacestoma nigropectus
GCCAGAGCACACCCCAACAAGAAGGTGTCATGGTTTAGGAAAGGTATTCCCCAATTTAATGTTTCCCACTGAAGCACCCCAGAACATGCCCCCTTCCTGTGCTCCTCCCCTGGTACTGGGGTGGAAAGGAGAATTGGAGGCACAGAAAGGTAAAGATCACAGTTAGAGAATAGGACAATTTACCAGAAAGAGCAACAAAAGAGGAAAATGATGAGTAGCAACAGCAGCAGTAATAGCAGAGTGTACAAGAGAGGTGAATGATTCACACAGTGCTCACCTCACAGAACCCAGCACCACTGACCCCTCACCCTATGAAACCAGAAAGAATGTGATCCCGCTCCAACCACCCTGGTGCGGTGGGAAGAAGTATTGTACAGCCCCTGACCGTGACCCTCCTGACTGGCAGAAAAATTAACCACATTCTGGCCAGAACCAGGACAGAAGGGTTTGGGCAAAGCCAGGGAATGACTGAAACTTAGGTATGAGGAAGGAAGATACAGTCACAATTAGATGTCATTTCAGCATGATGCTGGTATTCAGACCAAAAATAAAAACAACAAATCTTCAAACTGAGTAGGCACAAAGCATAAAAATATTAGAAAAATGTTTAGGCAACAAAAAGTTATATGAAGGCAAAAGAAGACTTCATTACAAATTAAATCTATGTTTCTCTGAAGGTAGTTGTATAGCACCAGTGGTTTCAGTGGAGTAGGCATTCAGGCTATTTGTTTTAGCCTGAGACTCCACATGAACAGGAGGATGTGGTTTTCATGTCAGGGAGGAATGAATGGGGAATTTCTTCCTAGAGCCACTTCACCCCATCCCTTCTAGGGAGTCAAAGAGAGCAAAACTGGCTTTTTTACAGTTGAACTGGAAAAAAAATGCCAGTTTTGGGCCATAGGGATGGTTCTATTTTGTGTGCTTGTTCTCCCTTGAGAATTACTGGGGAAACAATGTCCTCTGGTTTCTGGATGCATTCCTTTATAGGTGTAGAAGGATGGAGCTTGCAGCTTTTGACAAGGAAGATGAACAGAACAGAATCTACAACAAGAGGAGGAAACACTTGTAGGTTTTTTCCCTTCCAGATGTTCATTCAAACATTTCAGCTAACATTAAAAAAAAGCTTAAAACAGACTAACCAAAATCACTTTTAATCAGGTTTTGTTTCCATGGCACCTTTGATGTCATAAGCTTAACAGCTCTTCAGTGATCCATAGAGTCTCCCAGGAGAAGAAAAAAAAAAAAAAGGCTAGACAACCTGAATGCCAAATGTTGAATACACCTTTAAAAAGATCCTTTCTAAAAAGTTTTCAGGCCTCCCTTCTCTTTTAAGAGCCAAGAGAAACCAAAAATCCAACCAGGAATTTCCCCCTCCCACAAACCCCCACCCTGCATATCAATGGAAATCTTTGAAGAGCAGTTGGAATATATGGAGACCCACAAATATATTATTAAACTGCAACGGAAATGCATGAAAAAGGTTGTTATAAAAATAGCTGTAAACAATTTCTTTTTTTTTTTTTTTGTTCTACAGATGCAAACTCTCAAGAAACATCTTTCTGTCAAAACTGAAACAGATTGTGGTGTTCTGCAGCACAGTTCTCTGCTAGGGAAACATTCTTGGTACAGTATTTTTGCTCTTTGTCTGATTTTTTTTCCAAGGATTTTCTGATTAAACATGGTGATGATGGATGATAGCAGTCATGTTACGGTTGCTACTAACACACACATCTTGCCAGAGGTGAAGTAGATGTAATTTGCTTTTATTTAAAAGCTTTTGCTCAGTGATACTTTCATGGCTTGATCTGGCACTTGTAGTCAAGCAACATTCCCAGTCCCATCAGCCCCTAAGATCCTAGTCTGATTTTATATTAAAAAAAAGGGGCAGATCTTTGGCTTGATGGTTTTCTGGGATCTCTGCAACACTTTGGAGAGCAACATATTCCTCTACCTGGTGGTTTTGGTATGTATAGGAAAGGGAATAAATCTTTAGATGACTTGCTGCTGGAGAAATGAAATATCATCAAATGTACTAAAAAATCATAAAAATCCTAATCCTGATTAGAAGGCTTGCTTCTTTGAATATAGAGTATAATAATTTTTATATGCTGATAGTAAAATACACAGCAAATGTATACTATACTAACTTCAATGGAAAGAACAACTTATAAATTCGAATTTTAAAAGGAAAACTTGATAAAACTGAGTAAGAGATGTAAAATATGCATATCAAATGATATTTATACAACATGATATGAAAAAAAAATAGTTCTTCAAATTAAAACCCACTAATCAAGTTACTTTTTAATTTACGTTTCTAGAATGGAGAAAGGAGAAGATATTGTATTCCTCATACATCTGGACTTGAATTCTGCAATATATGTAAGAGTGAATCTGAATGCTGTCATATGAGCCAACATACTAAGCAACCATAATTTCTAACCCATTCAGCAAGATAAGTAATCTTTTCATATTGAAATAATTATCATATTTTAGAAGGATAAAATCTAACAGAATTTTAAGCATAACTTAAAAAGTAGATTTTCCCTCTGTACATGGAAGGATTTGAATTAAAATCACAGTACTGGTGAATTACTCCAGACTTTTGATGGTCTTAACTGAGAGTGTAACAGAGTTTATGGTACCTTAAATCACCTGTGTACATTTCATAATTTGGCCCCATTAAACTTCCTCTGTCACAAAACATAGTGGCTTGTCTATTTTTGGTCTAGAATGGGAAGATAATAAATAAAAACACAGATTTTAAAAACCCTCAAACACCAAAACCCCCACATATTCTTCCAGATGCAGTAATCATGTATTTGGGTTTTTGTTTGGGTTACTGGCATGTTTGTCTCTCTAACCTTGTGTAATTATGGAAAAAAAGAAGTACGTAGCTACAATGTATTAAAAGACAGAAAAAACCCCTTCTTATATTTAGAACTTCTTTCTTAGCTATCTTGTGTGGCTTGTGTTTTGCATAATGGGACAGAATTATTTAGATATATGTTTATTTACGCATGTATGTATATGCCCTTACTGAAAATTATTTTCTGTAAGAAATACCAGCAATTTTCTTACTGGGAATTCTTCTAGGTAAAGTTCCGCAATGAACCATGCGGACATTCATGTACAGAGCCATGTTCAAGTTTTAATATGTTTCTATTTATCCTGTTTAAAACCAAATACTTCCAGACAAAAGAGACTGACAGACACATTAAAGACTCAATCAATGCAGATATATGAAGTGTTGTATAAACTGGAGCATGCTTAACTCATGCTGCAGAAAGCCTTAGAAAGGTGCTTTCCAAAATACTCTTGGATATGAGAACATGCCTTGTAAATTACTTTATAAGAGAAGGATAATGAAAAATTATTTTATCTCTGTACCTGATATTGGAAACAACTGCCAGCTGAGCTGGGTGAAAGCTGGTTGCTGATATGCCTAAAAGCTCTGTTAGATATGGCACTTATTAGGCAAACCCAAGCAAAACATGCCTCCCAATTAAGCTAATAAGAAATGCATATAACTATAAATCTTGTGAAGTTATACATATCTATCTTCTATTTAGAAAGTGAGTCCCTGATTAAAGACAGAGGCCAGGACCTGTAAGGATCCAGATCCATGATTGGAGCAAGTGGAAACCCCAAATAATCCACAATTTTTAAGAGCATGTTTGTTATCATCACTACACACACCCACATCTGCACACACTGACTTATACTAACTTTTTTGGGATTCTTTTTTGGTAATTGGAAATAAAATAAGAGTCTTTTAAAAGGAAAAAAATAAGTCTTACTGAAAGCTGTTAACTTTTCCATCCATCTTGAAAATATTATCCTTTTTTTTTCTTCTTAGTCATGATTTCTCCTTCCTCAGACTTGTCTTAGCCACTCCCTCCCTCCTGCTTGCTTTCTGTCTTGGAGATGAATGGATTTCAGCAATGAACTTCAGAGGAATCTGAAAGAAAAACTCTCTTCCAGATTGGCTATTTTTCGATTAAATCCAACAAATGCATACTGCAGACAATTCAGAAAACTGGCCATAAAATACACAGTCTTTCATCTCTGTGCTACCTTTTCAGCTGCAGCTCCAGTCAGATCAGAAGCAGTTGGTAGACTTTAGTCAGTACCACTTTCTTGAGGATCCAGGACTTTTTGCAACACAAGTTCACCTTTGTTAAAAGAAGATGTTCTTACAAACCTGCCACTTTTTCCCATTCTTCCATCACTTATTTGTTTCTGCTGGTGTTTTGTTTTTTTTCCTTAAGCACGTATTAATTTTCTTCTTGTTTCAAATCCTCTCTTAAACAGAGGGTTAACCACCCTCTGGTTTCATAGTCAGTGGTGGGCTTCCAGCACCTTTTCTCTCTGCATCACTCATGTAACAGCACTTTTTGTCTCCCATAGCACGTTCCTTTGAAGACCCCAACTCGGTCTGCAGTAATGCTTTGCCTTAAAAAAACCCCCTCTTTTCTCTTATCCTTTCTCCACCCCTTCCTCCCTTCCACCCAATCAGGAGAGTAACTCCAGTATTAAAAGCAACCGTTTTTTCTCAAACCGACTTGGAATTTCTGTCCAAGTTAGATAAAGAATACAGGTTTTCTGTTCCCATTTTTAAGTTTTTTCCTTTAAACTACTATTTCAGAACCTTTTTGCTTTGCCTGTTCTAGGGATACAATTTGTCTTATGTTTAATTATTTTCTGTCCTTAAGTTCAGTATAAGATCAAATATTCAAAGCTACCATTTAGCTCTCAGTTATCCCAGATTTACACCACAGTAACAGAGAAAAATCTGGACTTAAAGCCCCAGAGAGATGTGTATGCCACAGCTGTCATTGTTATTTTCATGTGCTATAGTGTCCCCCATAAAAAACACATCTCTGATTTATGCAGCTACCTCAGAGTTAGCTTTTTCTTCCCCAGACACATAAAATGCACATAAGGAGAAAATAAGGGTATGGCTAACATAAAGGCAAGCTGAATGGCAGCAGCTTTAGGCTCAGCAGTTTCTGTTTGTTCCACTTTTGTAGGAGATCAGTGGCCAAGTGAAAGACAGAACACACCAACTGCACCGCAGCCCAGCCAGGAGCTCAGGAGTGCCAGACTGTCATGCAGATTTTTGCTTGTTTGTTTTGAAATTAAACCCAACAGAGCAATAAATACTCAGCTTGATACACCTCAGATCAAATACTTCATCATTCTCCGTATATATCACGTACAGGACTGATCGCACCACAGCACTTCACCTTTAGAAGAGCAACTTGTATAATGATTACAGCAAGGAATGAGGAGCTGAGAGCCCTAGGTTATGTTCTTAGGTCTGTTTGAAATTCCTCCACAAAAAAAGGAAAAAGAAAAAAGAGTTTGGACAGGTTCCTGGCAGGGTACTCCACTGACTCCTGGAGCAGGCTGTGATTTACACCAGCTAGTGTTGTGACCAAGGCTCCAGTTCTCCTGCTTCACAAGCCCTGTTTTATTTACTTTCCTAGTAAGAAGAATCTCTGGGCTTCTTTGCTTAAACTTTCTAGTTTGAGAAAAAGTACCAGCTGGCCACTCTCCTGGAGGAATGAGACCACAAGCTCCTGTGAGTGAGAGGGGTCAGTCTATGCTTCTAGCTCATGCCTGCAGTATTTGTCAGGATGAAGAACAGGATGATACATCCTGCAGGGAGCTTCCTTTTAATCATGGAACTTGAGCGTGGTGACAGAATTCTTTTGAGTGAGATCTTTACACAGGTACTCAAAACTAACCATTAATAATGGACTAAATTGAATTGGACATTGACTGGTGTACTGCTACTAGTTTCACACTCCCAACACTTTCCAAAAGCTAAAGTTTATATAAATCCTCTTTATCTGACACATGATGGCTTCAGATTGATCCCAACAGCCTCTACAATATTTGAATGCTCTCTAATTTCATTAGTCTGGCTTTTTTCATAGATATTTTTGCTGTGTTCTGATGGTATTAGAGTAAATCATGCAACATTACACTGGCTTTTTGGCGATGACCATCCAGGAAGTAAAACAACAACAACAAAAAAAGAAAAAGCAGAAGGTAACACTGTGGTTGCTGCTTTTGTAAGATTTTCTATACACAGGATGTCAGCCACATAACTTCTACCCATTTTAATGGCCTTACGTAACTAAAGCCCTTTTCACATGTTTGGGCTAGTACTTATAGCACTGTAATGTATTTATGGGACTGTTTGTCCACACAACAAATATTCCCTAAAATATGCTTAGGGGTCTGAATGACAAAAGGGAATGATTTATTTTATGATCCTTTTTGTGGCTGCTGTCTCCAGTTGTCCTTTGAACATCTCTGCAGAGATGCCTCAGATAGTCACCAATTTGCAATGAAAGAAATCTAGACTTGGTACAACTTCACCTCAACGCAAACTCCAGACTGTGAGCAGCTGCCACATAGAGAGATGAGACAACACCATAGCAAGTGTGGGAAGAAGGGCAGCATGGACCTCTGCCTGACAAATCACTATTCATCATAGATTGAGTCATCTGTGTTTATCAGCCACAGCCCTTTGGGTCTAAGTTGTCATTTAACATACTTTTACACAGGTCCAGAGGTGTTTGGGTAACTATAAATAGGATTTGTAGCTATGGTAAAGCCCCTTTACTTTGCTAAAGAGGTGAAATGAGGTTTATTGTAAAAAAACATTCAGGTGAAAGCTTTTCAAAAGGCACGATCTTTGGTATTTTTGACAGGAGATATAATTTAAATAAAGTGAGTATTTTAAAATCACATTATTTTGTTCTCTGTGTAAGGGGCATGCAAAACATGAGTAGGTCACTGAATTATGGCAGATTTGGTGGAATCTGATTTTTTTGGATGGGTGCCCAAGTAGTCTAAATTATGTATACACATGCTGACATCACTGAATATGAGATTACAGAAATGGAGACTTAGATCTGCCTTTTTAGTAATTAAAATTTCTATTGTATTAGGTGTCCTTATTAGGAGTCCCTGATCCCTTTTAATTCCCATTGTTAGGGTCCCTGTTGCCTATTTTTAATATTCTTGCAATGTAAATACATTTTCATGTTGCTTTAAGGACCTTATGTGAATAATGCCCAAATAAAAAGAACATAGTTAATCATATAATTTCTGGATATTCTACATGCAAGTAGTATGAATTCAAGTCATGGAGCACAGTGAATTTATGGGGATGGTACACTGGCTTGTAAGACCAATTAAACAAAAAGGCAGAGTAGATTGCTTTAGCTGGTTTGCAAAGAAAATTTTGAATATGTCATTTGCATTTTGTTTACCAGGAGCTCCAAGTGAGTTTCAGGCAGACATGTGTCCTCCTGAGCTAGGCCATCTCATTTGCATTTCAGCACTGACATGTTGCTGTGGCTGGGACAAGCAGAAGGAAGAGACCATTCATGTAAAAAAGGCAAAATTCAGTATTGTGAAGAGATGGCAGTGGGCTAACCCTGTCACCTGCTCCACTGCAAAGTGGTACCTGCAACCTCTGAAGGCTGGGTAAGGGCATTAGCAGATGACTAACTGACTAGATGGATAATGTACCGTGGTTCTTACACTATCTTACCTTGCTAAAGTGTCTATGCACCAAACTGTCCATACAATCCAAGAGCAAGACTACACTGTGGCTTGGCCCCTACTTCTCCTGTGATTGAACAACGCCCTGAGGAAGAGCCTTGATGTTCCTGGCTTGGTGGTAACTAAGCTGGATGCCATATTTAATATAATTTCTATATTTCAACTAACATAAATCAAAAATATAATATTACTGAAAGTAGGATTTTGGATAGGCAAGAAAGGAGGAGGAGCAAGAACTTTGTATGTGCTACAATTGCATATCCAGTTGTATGCAATACTAAGTTCAAATTAAATATCACTGTTAACTAACACAAATGAAGTGTTTTACTGATATTTTGTATTTAAGTTCCATTCCTCTCACATTTTGGTCGGCAGATATCTGAAATGTCTATCAGACTAGCTTGTATTTTGCCCTGGACCACTCCTTATTGTGTTTTCAGCAACAAAAGACCAGTGGTTGCCATAATAAATCAACCTGGTACTACTTCTGGGAAAGGTCAATCCTAGTTATTAAGCATTGCCCTGTTTATATTTTACCTTGCAAAACTGAGAGATGTCATGGGAGGTGAGGTGAGTACTGAAATGTTTTGCCTTGTAGTTTAAGGAGTAGGTGCTCTTCTAGTTTTTGCCTGCAGTTCCCAATAAGGTGGGCAGGCTCCATGCTTTTTTTTGGCTTCAAGACAGTACAAATGTTTTGTCACAGTGAGCAGGACATACCTGCCAACAAAGATGTGACATCATATATCTTTCTTTCAGAAAACCTCCATTCTCTATGTTCAACAATAACTCCTGGAATCTGACGTATTCCTGTGAGAAAAAATTGTCTTCCCTGGTTTATAGATTCCCCCAAATATGCTGTATATATGCCTCAATGATGAGTACAAAATTTCAGTTACCGACAAAACAATTCAGAATATTGGATGGAAGCAAAGATATTGAGACTTCCTGAAGAAACAATCCTGTGACATTTTCTTGTTTTGATCTAAACAGAAGTATTTTGAGGAGCACTATTTTAAATAATATGGGGGAAAAAATATGTTCCTAAAATCTCCAATATGCAAAACTTTTTTCTGCCCCCAAACAGTTGCATTTCTTTTGGCATTGGCTTAACTTTCCTAGTGAGTTAGAAGCAATACCGAACAATGTGAGTGCATGTTGAACGTATTTTTCCAGGTGTCTACAGACACAGCATCATCTTGCAAAGTGTTTTTCTGGGGATGTTTCAACACTGCATGTTTCTGAAACAGTTTTAAGTCTCTGGCTACAGACCATATGGCCAGCTTCCTCAACCTCCTGATAAAGGCTGGGTGACATTCCTGGTTAGAACTTCTGTTGGTGAAAACTGCAGAGCTGTGTTCCCACAAGGCTTGCAGATGACTCTCACTTTTGTCAGATTTTTCATCCAAGTTCGAAAGAAACTATTCCAGGATCTGAGAATTTTATTTGTACAGGTTTTAGAAAGCTCAAAATAAAAATGAAAATTTTCTTGTTGAGAGAAATATTTTGTCCAGTATGAAACATATTAATTATTAACTTTGCTGCCCTTCAATTTTTAATTTTTTTTTTTTTTGTGAGTGAGCCAGCAACTCTAGAATCAACCTCCTTAAGGTAAAACTTGCCCTTTCCAAAAGGACTTGACAGACAGAGAAGCAAATCAAATGTTCCAGATTGTTGACGTGACTTAGCAGCAGTATTATTTTTCTTTACCTCAGGCAAAAATACACAGCAAAACACCTGCTTATATGCCTTTGCATACCATGCAAATGCTTTGGGGTCAGGTGAGGGCTCTCCTGAGGGACAACAAGTATTTTCCCTAAGTCCTTCTCTTTGATGCAATTTGTCTTCCTGCTTCACCCGTACCTCTCTGGTCTCCTCAGCATAAATGACTGGGAGAGGTGCTGCTGAACCTGGAGTCCTCTTGAGCAATCTATGTTCTGATTAAATTTATGAGATACATTGCCATGCTCCTTGAATATTCAAGAATAAGGCAAGAAATTAGCTTCTTATTACAGAGATTTTTATATAATAGAAGACTGTCTGGCTTTAGTCACTCCTTGCTCTTTTAGCATGACCGTTCACCATGGAAATGAGAAGTTCCCAGCATATGTGGCATCCGTTCCGACCTCACAACTTTAAGTTGCCCACAGGTGGAATCCTTACTCATCACACAGCACCACCAGAAGCACAGGAAAAAGCAAAGTTGAGAATAGTGCTGACACAGAGCTATCATTAAAGAAGAAAAAGAAACATGCTGACCGAAGTCATTAGATGCCTAGGCCATTTAAGATGAATGGAAATAAGTTTATGGCTTACACCATCTGCTCACCAAGGTTCAGCACTGGCTTCCCATGTTGTAACCAAACTGGAAGTGTCAGAGTTTAAAGAAACATCCCCCAAATTGTGGTGAAGAGAAAGACAGTGCTGCAATTTCAAAGCAATAGCACATTTACCTCCCTCCATCTCCTTTACTCTATTCAACTTCTGTATTTCCTCACAAATTGGAATCATTAAGTAAGCTTGTGCATGAAGCAAATTCACTTCCCTTGGATGTTGTGTACAAAGACTTCCACTTTTTCAGGTATTACACCAAAGTAGTCCCTTATTACAGGCTAGCAGGACCAGGGAAGTGATTCTTCCCCTGTACTTTGCACTGGTTAGGCCGCACCTTGTGTGCTGTGTCCAGTTCTGGGCCCCCCAATTTAGAAAGGGTGCTGAGATGCTGGAACATGTCCAGGGAAGGGCAACAAGGCTGGTGAAGGGTCTGGAACACAAGCCCTGTGAAGAACGGCTGAGGGAGCTGCAGTTGTTTAGCCTGGAGAAGAGGAGGCTCAGGGGTGACCTTATCACTCTCTACAACTCCCTGAAAGGAGGTTGTAGCCAGGGCGAAATCAGTCTCTTCTCCCAGGCAACTAGAATCAGGGTGAGAGGACACAGTGTTAAGCTGCACCAGGGGAGGTTTAGGTTGGACATTAGGAAGAAGTTCTTTACAGAAAGAGTGATTGGGCACTGGAATGGGCTGCCCAGGGAGGTGGTGGAATCACTGTGCCTGGAGGTGTTTAAAAAAAGGCTGAATGTGGCACTCAGTGCTCTGTTCTACTTGACAAGGTGGTGTTAGGTCATAGGGTGGACTTGATGATCTTAAGGGTCTTTTCCAACCTAGTTAATTCTGTGATTCTGTGATTTTCAGATTTGTATCCCTTACCTATTGCCATGACATCTGATGAGATAATCCGGTGGGCAAACCTTATCAAAGCTGAGGTTTTTCCCTTCCCCCAGCACGGGGGCAAAAGCAAATATAACTGCTTCCATATCATTTAACAATAAAAAAGCCAAACATTTTACATGTAGGATCTGGAACCATAATTTTCTAATGTCAAAGTTCACATGAAATACCTCTTATATTGTCTCAGCCTATTTCCTGGCATAGAGTTGTAATCTCCGAGAACACATAAATGTTTCAGTATTGTACTAAGAAGCCACATGAGGGAGCATTTGGAGAATTGAAATGCTTTCCTTGTATCATTGTAAATAAGGGAGGGAATCACACTTGATTCCTCTGGGATATATGGAATTCAGACAGATCTAGATGTTATTATTCATTTCTCCATTCATACTGGGATGCGGAAATTGTGATTCCCACTGAAGACAGAGTGGTTTTTTTTTTTTTAAAAAGCCCATTAGTGGTCTGAAACAGACGATTTCTTACTCTGGCCAAGGTACACTGTGACTGGTATACCTGAAAGGGAGCACAGATAAATGGGTTTACATTTCAGCTAAATGGAATTATTAAACACTCTGTATGGGTTATTCCAGGCTGAGTGTGACAGCAGTGCCAGCTTTCCCAGATTATCAGCAGCCTTGGCTGACAGTGGCAGGGAGTGGTAAGGTCCCAGTTCCTGCAATATTCTGACTGAGCAAATAGCTCAGCCTACATGCTTCTAAATTACTTTTACGCCTAATACTTTTTTATATCTTAGAGCTTACTGAAAAATGAAATCCACAGGTATACAAAGTTAGAATAATCCCACTATTCTTATAAACCGAGTCACAACTTTTTGAATATTTGGGGTTGGCAATAGTGAAGCTAATCAAAATGAGAAATAAAAACAATGTCCACATGAACTGTAGTGGGAAATGTGTATACATTTGTGCTCTGTACTCTTATCTCAGAAAAAAATTGTCAGCTGCAACTTGGGCTATCCTCATTGACAGAGTCAGCTCAGTCAAATAAGATCATACAACTTTACCAAAAAAATTTTTGCCAGTAGTGCTAAACAAGTGCTCAATAAATAAAACATTTAGCACTCTTCCTCAAAAGTCAATATTCATAGGACTTGTTGTCAATCAAAGAAACTCATATTAAAGGTCCTTTTGAAATCAATAGAAAAAGACTCCACCAAGATCCCATTTTTCCCCCATTATTTATACCTAAAATTGGCTAAAGAGCAGGTAATTAATGAATTGCATAAAAATCAGGTTGCAGCTATGATATTATGATCACACATTGTTGTGAGTGTTTGACTGCAAAATTTGCAACTCTTTTTAAGGAGTTAGTCTCTTTGTTTCTTCTGTCTAAATTAAATCATAAATTCCAGGCTTGGCAGAAAGGTGGAAGGAAAAGGAAAAAAGAAAGACAAACACAAACTTTTAATCAAATATCTTTGCTTGGACTTGTTGGAGGAGGTTGGGAGTCTCCTCACTGCAGTTTTGGTGGAAGGAGTGGTGGATGCCAGCTAAGCCATGTCAGGTCCAGGGAGCCTGATGGCTATCTCCAAGCTGCCACGGGGCTTGGCTGCCTGTCTGCGGGGTGAGCCTGCAAATCACAGTGTAAAACTGATCCACGCTTGAAATAATCCCTGTTTTTCTAAGGATTAAACTTAACCCAGATCACTCCAGTGAGCGGTTTATGGCTCAGTCTCCTGCCAAGTCTTTTTGTCGCAGCCAAGGGGGGAGCAATCTTTGTACAGGAGCATGCATCTGAGGGCAGGATCTCTGCAAGTCTCCCCTGCTGCCAAACCCAATAACCTGGACATGCACAGCCTGATGGTGGAGGACAGGCTGGCATTCATCTCCTCTAATTTTTACCTCTCTCACTGCTTACTGATTTTCTTTGCATGAAATCATCTGACCGTTTTTATTAAACCAAAGAAGCTCTGAAAGTCTGGTGCTTGCCAATATCCTCATCTCCAGAGAACAATTCTTTCCAGCTCCAGTAAATAGAACTTTAAAGGTAAATGGTATTATAGTGTTAATTTCAAAGTGAATTATTCAAAAAGTGCTCCATATGTCAACAAGCATCATTTTGTGGAACTATATTAATGTCTTAAATACAGTTCTCTCTTTCTAAAAGCTGTTTTATAGATCCAGGAAATATGTCTGGTATGGAGAAGTGCTTATTGTAAAGGATGTTTTAGCAGTTGTGTCCAATTAATGAGGAAGGCAGGATGTAGTCCTATATGAGAAATAGCACAACAGAAATAATTCCTTGGGGCTTGAGAATCTTCACACTTTCAGATACTGCACAGTTATCCATTCATTCAAGACATCAGATCAGTTTTGTTTCATAGCCTTATTTTAACTCAAAAAAAAAAAAGTAAGCCCTCCTTTCAACAAAGGCTCCCTGTAAAGTATTGACAAGCTGACAGTAAGAAACTGTTGCTTTTCAGCAGAGATGCCTGAAAGTAAATCACTCAGAAAGGACCTCAAAGCTTCCAGGATCAGCTGAAACAAGCAGAAAACTCCCAATGCTGACAGCAGTGGCCATTCAATAAGGAAAGGACCAGACGGCAAAATTCCATTTAATCCCTCTGATTCAACCATCAGCTCCCTTACTTCAATTTCTCAAATTCAAAAGATGGAAAGAAGACATATGAAATGCAGAAGGCCCCCTCCTAGATTTCTCCATATTGACATGTTATTGAACATCGCTCAGCAAACAAATTATAGCCCTACTTTAAGGGAGAATGTATGTTCTTTGAAATTGTACAGCAAGAGGGAAGTGCTAGGAATCTGAGCAGAAATCTTGTTTTTCTGGATTTCTCCCATTCAGATGAAAGGGTCAAAACTTTCCATCTTTTATGTCCCACATCCATTACATGAATTTTATGGCACTGAGGATTAAAAATAAATAAATGCAAATATTAAGAGGATTTAAAAGGTCTGTGAGGTGGCTGTGCTCCTGTTATCTTTAGTAAATAATGGCTGAATCTATCTTTTTTTGTGTTACCAAATTGCTTAGAGGCTCAGCCAGGCTTGGAATCCTACAGTGAGGGCCAGTACAGACTGAGACATGAAGGTGACAGCAGACAAGGATTGTTCTCATCCCTATCGTACTGACGATAATTGCGGCGTGGGGAGATTACACCCAACTGAGCACCAGAAGCAGTTGCTACCACTGGTAGTTCAAGGGATGTGCAGAAAACTGGAACTGTTACCTCTGTGTCTAAACAGTGTCATAGCTATAACTGTAAAAATCAGTAGGTCCCCCTTAAAAAACAACCTGCCTCATTTAATTCATGATTATACTCCCTAAGCCTCTTCAATGCACTTCATTTTCATCACAAAAGAGCTGGTAATTGTGATGTAAGTGCTGGGAACTCAAGCTTACCTGGGAGGCTGGATTTAAGATCCAGGGTTTGGTCTTGGCTTTCCATCTCTTACTATGCAGGTGAAAAATCTAGTCAGAGTTTATTTATGTTTTATGTATGGTTATATTTATATCAAATACTGTCTGGATTATTGCATTGTATTACTGGATGAGTGCTATTATTCCAGTCTGTTTCTGCTCCTCACTCTCAAATTTTCCTCTCCTGAAGTGTTGAGCTGATCTACACTCTTCATACTTAAAATATAGAGGAGAGAACCTTTGTGGTGACACTTTTCAAATCAATTAAAGCCCTGTAATATTCAGCTGCCTTGCAAAGTGCACACAACTGCCAGTTCCCCTAACCACAAACTCTTGCAAATCGCATTGGCTGTTTGTGATGGAAAACAAAAGAATGAAATATCTTCTATTCAGTGGTTTTCAGACCTTTTTTTTGTAGTGAGTTTGACATTTTATGCATTTGAATTGATCACAGTGTTGTCTTTTCACATTGAGAGTTAATATAAATAAGATATTAGTGCAGTATTTTGTTATTGGTGATGACTTGATTTTAAATCCTCAGGTTCATTAAAAAAATTAATACCTCTCAAAACTTATGGTAAAGACAATAAATCTTAAACTGCTTTTCGTTGTGAAAAACACACATTGGCATATTCAGCTACCTTATGAAAATCACCTGCATAGCAAGCAGCCAGAAAGAAACAAAATCTTAAGACATTTTCCTACGGACAGTTAAAGGATGAGAGCTTAAAATCCAAAATTCATCTTGTTGGCTAGTGAGTCAAACTGGTTCAAGCAAGGAATTGTGCTGCACATTCACCCCTGGGTTATGCTAGCGTTATGGTCTCCTGACCATAATTTCACTGCCATACTGTCAAAGCCTAACTACGACTACTACTACTACTACTTCTACTACTACTACTACTACTGCTACTACTACTGCTACTACTACTAATTCTGAAGATTCAATAGGAGGAGAACTTCATGGGGGAAAACTGGAGGACAGCCCACCACAACCCTGTCTGCCCAGCACTAGAGGTGCTGTGGAGAATTTCACCAATGCTCATGCATGCTGCTGAGCACAAGCAAACAGAATTTTTTCCCTGGGATTTACAAATTGGCCAAGTTTCAGCAGATTTTCATGAGGCTGGCTAAAAGAGCATCACCAACATGAGGCTGACAGACCTGCTTACTTACCAAATAACACTTAGCCAATTTTTGAATTCCTTTTCTCAAGCAGGAAGACACCATAAATGAAACAAGTTTTCCTAGAACAAAAATAAAGTACTAACCAAAATATTTCTCACTATCTTTACTCCACGGTAAAGATTTCACAGTCTGATTTCTTTCTCACACATACATAAGTCATCTTTACACGATTTTCAGCAGAGAAAATACCATTCCCAGTAACAGAACTCTACCAAAGTTAAAAAAACAGATAAAGACGGTCCTTACTGGGCCATGTCAGGCAACTTTCATCATGGTGCTCCAAGCTGAGCCAAAAAAATTTGTGCTTAAAACAGTGTAAGAGAAACAACTAGCAGGAGAAATACATCTGAGCCATGTCTGGAGGTGAGATTTGAATAAGAGAAGATTGCAAAGAGCTTTGGCTCTAAAAGTAATGTGTAGGGTGAATGATGTTTGCTACAATCCTACCTTTCTTTACTTTTTTTTCCTAATCCACACATGTTTCTTCTTATGAGCTAACTTCTCTGGAATGAACATAGTTCAAAACATAATTCTTACAGTTTTTAGTGATACAGGTATTTGTAAGTGCCTACCATGCCCATGCTGTCTGACTGAATAGAGGTGACTGCTTTGTAGGCTATTTATATAGCTCACCAAAATAGGTCGAAGTGCCAAAGATACTTTCAGTTAATTTGTACAAAGCCAGTCAGAAGTCCATCTCCTGCTGTCCCTCCAACCATCTGGGAGGGCAACCCTCTGGCACATCTGGGGAGGGTACAATAAGGGCTGCTGGAAGGTGTATTCATGAGTGCCAGGGTTCATTGCTGTGCCTAATTCCGTCTGGTTTGCTGGCGTAGTGGAGGCCCACAGACCATGATGGCCTGTAGAAGGCTGTGTGTGGCACAAATTGTAGGTGACCTAACTGGTGCAGGGAGCGACTTGGTCGCAGGCTTTCTTTGCTCAGGACGAGTTTTCTCAGGGGGACTCTCTGTGCACTGCAACTGCACAGGCTGACTTTGAAATTCCATAGAGACACTATGGTATTTTCTTCTTTCTTTGTGCCTCCTTTCATGGGAGCATTAGAAAGGGTCTGAGGAAAGGTTTCCTGAGTCCTTTTCCTCAGCTTTCTTGGCCCCTCCTGCAAACAGAGGTGTTTGGAGCCTGTTTAGTATCTCCTGAGTGCCATCCCCCAGAATGTTTGCTCCCACATATGCTTTTATTGTCCCAGCTCTCTACCTCTACCCGTCTAGGAGTAAGAGTGACTGGCATAGCAGCCAACCTGGGTTTTTTCACAGCTCTTGGCTGGTCAGTTACATACTCAGACTGGCCCAACTGCACTTGCCCACCAAAGGTCTGCTCCCTCCCCACTAAATGCGGTCATTTCCATGAAACTTCTAGAGGGAAAACAGTTTTTTCGTGGTATTACTTGCAGTCTTTCCACCATTGCAGTAACATATGAGCTTAGCATCAGTCCTTCCACCATCACTGAATAAAGCTGTACTGACCTGGTTAACCTGTGTCAGAGGCTCTGTCCCTTACTCCCACTACAAACTCTTTTGGACTACAGGAGAAAACAGATAAAAGCAAAGCAGAAAGAAGGAAAACATGTGCTGCAGTCTTTAGTTTCCATGATCTCTCTCTTCCTCCCCTGCAAAATAAATGAGTTACTGTGTGGTCTGTTCAGCAGATGGGTCAGCAGAGGCACTCTGTGCCCTGGACATTCCGCATGAAACAGGGTATGAGTTTACATTTACTGCGTGTGAATCTACATTTTGAAGTAAATTCACAAACTAGTGCACTTACAGTACCAAAACCAACCGCATTAAGTAAACTTCTGTCCCAACAGTCTGAATACCAGTGTCAGAATCATAATTGTGGTTTTATTTTCAGTTGCCAAAACCTAGCAGATTGATAGTTTTATAGATCCTGAAATTGTCATGCATGTACCAAACCAAGGGCAGGCCTTCAGTGATTTTATATTATGCATAGCTTGCTCACAGGATAGCACGTTAAACTGGAATTTGTCTAATAGCTGCTTAAGGGATGTAAAAAAATGACTGGAGAGCACAATGGCAGCTGTTCAAAAAAGTGCCAGATGATAACATCATTCTTCACTTTATTATAAATATGTAAACCTGTATGGGCTCACTGGGATTAATATCTTAAACCCAAACCCTGTTTTTTCACAGATAGTGCAGATGGAGTCTGTTCTATTTATCTGTGCTCTATTTATCTGTCAATAGCTATATTCTGGAAGGGCACATTTCCTTTCAATTTTTTCTCTAGATTTTCAGCTTCTAATTAATGAATAATTGGTAAGAATTTTGTTACACTTTTTTTTTTGTTAGCTATCTCTTCTTCTCTTCCAACCTCAGAACTGCATACCACCAAGACAGCCCAGTTGCCATTCTAAAGGCACTATAAAGTACTGAAAGATGTTTCTATGTCAGTTCTAAATTAATTTGGTTTTGTCTGAAAGTCCATAATTTTCCTTTTTCATATCTAAATCACTTCTACTTCAGCTGTCCCTTTTTTCACGTTTGATGTGGTGACAAGAAATAAAAATGGCACTTTCAAAAAAAAAAAAAAGGAACTGACTGATTTCTAAAATAGAATCATATATTTATACTCTTCCTCCACATGATTTATATTGCCTGTTTTTCTCATCCTTTTTGGACAGAGCTTGCCAGGTTTAGATTTAGAGCAGCTTCTAACTTTTGGCCACTAGCCTCTTTCAACTAAACAACACTTTACCTCTCATTTCATGCTTTCTCTACTTCCTTAAGAGTAATTTGTGAATATAAAAAATCAAGCTATTAAAGAGGCACATCTTTCCTCCAGGAAGAGGCTAGTTTTCCTTTCAGTTCATGTTCCCTGCTAAGCGTTTTGAACATCCACCTGATTGATTTCACAGGTTTTCCTAGAAGTAACAAACAGCAACTTGTACTTCATTGGGGTCATCATTCCTTTTACAGGACACTGAAAAACACCATTTTAATTTCCATTATGAATGTATCTACTACATGTAGATACATATAGTACAATATATGTACAGTATGCATCCAATACATATTGGTACCTTACAAGGTAATGTTTTAAGGCTTTACACCTAGGCTTCTCTGGAGTCAAAGTCCAAGTCCTTAGGTATTTCACTGACTAGCTTTGGTGTTTTGTTATCCCACGGCTGATCTATTTTTTTTCAAAATGTATTAAAGCAGCACCTCAGTCCCAGAATGTGTCATCTTTGTTGCCTGAGGAAATTTGGTGCCTCTCAGGAGCCTCCCCAGAGAAGACTGACAGAAGTACATCTGTGAGGTCTTCAGCAGTATTCTTTAATTACCTCTCACCTTTATTTTCTGGTAACCTACTTATCACGATATAATCTATATTTTTCTCCTCCAAGGAGTTCCTTGTTTGTTTTCACACTTTGACCTCCTATTTTCCACATCTGCCCTTATCAGTCAGAATTTGGAATCTTTATTGGTTCCGCAGTCTGCCCGAAGTACTTTTGTGATTTAACCATGAGAAAGGTTTTTTGTTTTGTTTTTTGTTTTGTTTTGTTTTGTTTTGTTTTGTTTGCTTGTTTTTTATGTACCCAAATACAGTTGAGGGCCAATTAGTGGCTAAACATTTGTGTTGATAACTCTGCTTTATTCTCCCATCTTCTCTGACTGTTGCTCATCTTTCCCATTCTTTGTGGCTTTCTTTCTGATGTTTGCAGCTTATTTGTAGACTGGATTTCCTGGTTCACACCCCAAAATAAAAATACTGACCTATTTTTGCCTGCCCCAATACTCTCTTTCTTCTCAAACCAATTAGTCCCCTCCTGTTTTCTGAAGATACTCCGCGTCCAACATATACTGTAGAGTTCAAACACTTCCACAACTGCTGTCTTAGACATTCAAGTTTCACATCCACAGATAAAAAACTTCGAAGGGAGATTAATACCTAATCACAAACTCTGGGGAATGGACCAAGTTCCAGCACTTGATGTCTCCCCCCTCCATAGTAATGAAATCTTTAAAATGATGCTAACCTTACACATTTGGAGTTACAAATGAGACAAAGATAACGTTGTGCACAGCTTGATTGAGTGGATTTCTGAATAAACTATAAAGTTATGGGATATATTACACAAAGATCAAAATCACGGAAGTTTTCTCATTTATCTTCAAAAACCAGAAGCAATACTAAGCTCATCCAGGATTCACTCAAGGTGAAATAAAAATTTCTCTGCTTCTGAAAATAAAGAGCTAATCAAGACTGAAATGAATCTGTATGATTTCCAAAGAATTAGGTAGTTCTCAAAATATGTTCCAGGCATAATGGATACCCAATTCTATTCAATGTACATCATAAACAAAATAAATTAATGTCTCTAGTTACATATAGACCGAAGTGCTGTTGGTGTCCTAAATATTTTTATCACATAAGATTTATAGGAATAGTTTGTATTAGACTGGGTAAGAGAGGCCCTGGTATTTAAGATATATTTCTAAGTTGAAAGACAGTCCAGAATCTGAAAATTTGATTTGTCTTCAGGCCAACCAGAAACCAATGGAATTATTTTAATGCTTTAGTAATTTCTCCTGACATAATTTGATCTATAGGAAGTTTTGCAGAGTAAATTGCATGGGAAGAAGAGTAAATGATCGTGTTAATTAAGAGGGATGGGGACATGGATTATGTTGGCTGTTGTGTATATATCACTGTGCCATGTACATTAGCTCAAGCACCTACAGTTACCAATAGGTGGCAGAATATTAAAAAATAAAAAATTTGAGCTCACCTTTAAGCAGAGATTCAAATGTAAGCACCTTTTCTACATCTATCCCACATCTGTATGGAATTAGATGCAAAGAGAAAAATATTTATGAAGGTGACAGATTACTTGCTAGGATTTCCCGTATTTTTAAATCATCTCAGCCATTTCCCTAGATCGTGTGAAAGCCCACAGTGCAAATTATTGATCCTTGTCACTGTTTGTATAATAAGCCGTAAATGCCTCTGAACTATTGGAGGGTTTCGCTCGCTCTGGGCTCTGAGAACACTATTCTTCTGCCATGTGATCCCAAACAACACCCTTTCATACTTCCAGAGGTGAACAAATCTTGTAAACTGTGAGATGTTAACTAAAGAGAATTACTCCAATATAGGATGCTCAGATGACCAGCTGAATTCTCAAAGAAATAGATTCCTAATGTTTCTGTAGAAGGAAAACTTAGAGAACTTTAAAATTTCATGCGTAAAATAGTTCATAGAAGCATCAGCAAAATAAATTCATGGTAGCCTGTTTTGAAGTTTGAAATACTGATTAAATCATCAGTTAGTATATCTTACCAGGGGATACCTGTTTTAGATAGCATAATACAGTGGCTCTACAGTTTTCTACATTGTTACATCAACCAAGAGATCAAGAAACTTTTTTAAAAAGGAGGAATATGTAGTTTATCAAACTTAGGTCCATCAGTATTTATGATTTATTTGTTTCCAAAAATGTAATTACAATCACCATGTTCTTCATTTCGTTAGTGTTAGCTATTAGATTTGGACAAAAGAAACAGAGCCAGATGTACTGATGAGAGAGGTCTAAGGTATCTGGTTGCAGGTAAAATTGCTAATGCAACATTTTTAGCACTAAAATGCATTTATTGAAGTTCTTTTCACATCTCCTGTCTGTTCCCATCACAATCAAATGGACAAAAAAAAGAGATTGGGCTAATAGGATTTAACATTCAAATCATCAGGAACATTACCATCAACTATAAAAATAAATGAGAATATTTATACCCACAAATGTAGGCTAAATTTTCTTTTTTTCCCGAAGAAAAGAAGACTGCTCTGAAATTTCCAGTACTTTATATTTCTGAGCAGAAATTGACTATGTGTCTGCGTCAGCTGTTGGAAATCAAAATACAGATCCATAAACTATGACTGGAATGAGAACTGCTCTGAACATAATACTTAGTACCCTGTGCACTTTGTGTCCAGGATATGAATGAGACTTTATATGCACTTAGAGCTAATTTGAAGAACTTCTGCTTTAAGCCATATCGGGCCAAATAGATGTTTCCCAGGAGAGCTCAGACTCAAGTATTTCAAACATTTGTAACGTCCACATCCAGTTACATCCACAGAAACTTACCATTTACACAGCTCAAACCCCACTGTTTTCACTACAGGCCTCCTCTAACACAGCAGGTCAAGGAATGGCTTTATTGCATCAATTTAGTGAATTCTTATAAATCTTATGGATTAGCTGCAAATGTAAAAATGTGATGCACCCAGCCATCCTAGAGGAAGTAAAAGAAAAGTGTAATGTTACAGAATTTAAAATATTTATTTTCATTCTCAAAACAGTTGAAGAACCTCCTGGTTTTTCTATCTGCTTCCATTTCTAATGGGGGACTATTTCTATTTCCTACCTAATTGCTTAACAGCTAACCTAAGAAACATAAAAAATGGTAAAGGAAAAACATATTTAATTCTGCTTCTAAAGTTGGGGTTCTCTAATGGTGGTTTTTATGTTTTGTTTGTTTGTTTGTTTGCTTGGTTTCTGTTTTGTTCTGTTTTAATAAAAAAAAATTAATATAAAGAGAATTTTCTCACCAGGACTGTTTTTCTAAACACTTGCTGCTCTGTTACTCACAAAAAAAGAAAATAAATAGCGTAATTCATAACGTTATCATGTCTAGAATGAAATAAGGCTAGAAGACTTTTCCCTGCATGGCTTCATGCTCATTCAAAGATCTAAAGCCAAGTAAATGTCAGGCATTTAGGACTAAATAACCCTTTAGGAGCTGAGGGGATGATAGATAGGCATGCACCATCCAAAAGCCTCCAGTAAGCATTGAAAGAAGGAAGATAAGAAGAGCACTTTTCAGCTCCAAAAATTTTGTAAGCCCAAGCACAGAGAGGTTTAATGATCTTGAAGTAGAGCATAGACACCCTCCACCCACACTCATGCATGAACACTCAGCCGGAGGCCACCCCTTCTCTTTTCCACCAAAGCCATAGGATGCCAAGGGGTGACCTGAGCCCTGAGCAGTGTTTTGGGATTCATACTTGATTTATGAAGCTTGAGTACAAAGCTGAGCCAAAAATTGGTGGTGAACATCTGTTGGTGTCCTGTACCCAGATTTCCTTTTTTTCTTCTGAGTTGTTTTGCTATGAACACTGAGTAACAGTGTGGAGTTGGGATAAACAGTTGTAGGTGACCAATGCCAATGCAGAAAACACGCACTAAAACAGAGGGGTAGATGATACTCTGTTAGTCTGATTCTGACATTCTTATTTCTCAAATTTTTCCCTTAAGGTCAGCAGGTTAATATAGTACTCGTTTCTGAATGAGTATGTCAATAGTTTACTCTAGGATCTAAAGTTTCCCCCCATCTACAATTTTCCAAGCCATTAAGAGTTATTGGGCTACATTTAATTTCTTTGGATATGCTCAATTGTTTAATCTGATTTACCAGATTCGGGCATTAGACATTTATTCTTCATTATTGTCTGGTTAGAGCAGTCTTGAAGTTGCTCTCGACTGGGGGGAAACAGCAACTGCAATCTGCTGCTTTAGTAATACTAATATTCCCAGGCAGACACTGAGAGAAAGTGCAGATGGAGAACAGAGTTCTGAGAGAAATAAGAGATGAAGGGTGCCACAAGTCAGACAATAATGGCTCTCTACACGCTTACAATATTAAATTTCAGGAACCAAATGCTATCATTTTGAGATGTTGTTTTAACTGACAAATCTTTAGATGTAACATGGGCTAGAAACCATGCAGTGTAGGTTTTTAGCCACATTAGCAGGCAGTTTGATTTTAGCACAGTATCATTTTATAGAATAAGGTTAAAGCTGCCACAGGGGACAACAAGAGGCTGTAAACGGCTAATAGGTGTGCTTGATAAAACAATAGCATACCTGGAGGAAGGACATTAATATACTGCTACTAACTTTTTTTTTGCAAGTGTCTACAGTTCTCCCCCCAGCTCCTGATGTTCTCATCTAATATCCAAGTCATGCTTCTGAGGCCTAAGCATCCTTTTTCAAATGTCAGTGTCAGATTTTCCTCCTTGCAGAGGAGAAAGGCACTAAATTTGAGGGTAATGCAATGTGTTTGAATAACACCATTGAAGCATGGACTTTACCTGTCATAGAAAATAAAATAATAATGTTGTTTTATAAAATCAATTATGTTAATATATGTTACCTGTAGCACCAAATAGCCAGGTATACATGTTGCTTATAATGCCTAGGGGAGGTTTTACATCTTTTCAGAAAAATTTGTCCAAATCTCAAGGCAAATGAAAGTATGAAGGCAAGAGCTCTCAAATCAGGATTTTTTTATAGTATTCATCAGAATCACCATTATTATGTGGGTTTGGCATACACAGCCTCTTGTGTCTAAAAAAAAAATCCAAGATTCTTATAACCAACTGAAATTCCTGTGCCAAGAAAAGTTTCTATCTTATGTGTAGCTCTGACGAGCACACTCATGGCATGTAGTTAGTTACAGCAGTAAGGCAATAACAAAGTGTATCTTCACCTCTATTTAATCACAGCATTAAGGAGCCAAGTCTGCTCAGAGGATAATTTTCCCTATATTAGTCAAAAGCAATAAACAGTAACAAGCATTTAATTTCTTTACAAGGCGTAGACAGTCTCTGAGCCAACCTCTGTCTCTGTTTTGCAAGCTTACACAACACTGTCCTAGCTAAATAATAAAAATAAACATTTTAGGGATAAATTCCGGCAGGTAAAATAATTTCCCAGTAAATCAAAGAAAGTATACCCAAATGTTATCTCACTTTACCACTGATTAACACGAAGACATTTCCTGCAATGCCTCCTTCCATTTTTCCTGCTCCAATTCCGAATGATGATTTTACCTACGTTGCAATGTGGGGCTCTTTCCTTGTCATCCTCCATCTCCATTTGACTTACCACTAAGTATTTAAATTTAAGGGAAAAAATGTAAAATTATCTAGAATTTAACTGGACTTCCCCCCTTGAATATAGTTTCATTGGGTTAGACAAAGCAATAGCTATAGGTTTTCTGGTTTGGTTTGGTCTGGTTTTTGGGTTTTGGGTTTTATACTTAACACTTTTTTTTTCCTGATTTCTGCAGTTTGCTTTGGAGTTTGGCAGTTTGATTCAAAGAGCAAAGCTGAGGAGAAGGCCTCTTTCTTGCTGTTCTGGTGCAATAGAAAGAAAAATGTTTCCTTTAGTGATCACCACCACGTTGGGAGTTTTCTTCCGTTGATGGATCAGAAGGTTGAGAGATAAAACTAAACATTTCACTTCCTCCTTTTACCAGGTCATTTTGTTTTCTAAGTTTATTTCACCTGCTGCTTCTGGGAAAGATGAATAGTGACACATCTACAGGAGCAAGAAGCAAACCCAATCCAAAGCCATAGTCACATTTTCAGGATAAAACAATTCTGAATATTTAAGTCAATTTTTTTTGTCAGTTAAATTAATAGCATCCAAACCAAAATAATTTATGCCTAGCTCTTGTTAGGTCCTTGAGCAATCAAGAAAATTAGTCATGTTGTATGTTGAACTATTAATTTAATCTGCAAGTAGGCTAAAGAAAAACTAAAAGGGAAGTCATTAAATGCTATTTTTTCATGCTGTATAAATCTCCTTTCCACAAAATCACAGCCCTCTAGACAAAGTTTTTTAGCAGGTATAATTTATTATTTATATTATGTTACCAGCTCATTAGCTCGCTTCAACCAAACCCAACTTTTGCTGTGCAGAGCCCTGCACAAATATATATAAATGACATTTCCTGGAGCTGTGTGTACCAGAGACCATCAGTCACAGTGTATATATGGAAGTGGAATTACATCCTACTGAAAGCATAGGGGCTGTGTCATTGATTTCAGTAGAGGTGGAATTTTACTCACGTAAATTAAGCCACAAAAAATTAGTTGACTTATTTCCTTGAGGTGAGATAGAAGGAGTCTCAAAGTGCAGCGTAGAGCCTTTTGTTTTCGTTATTTAAGTGGAATTCAATGAACCATGGATCAGATCAAACATTTAGTTTTATATATTTCCATTTATTGATCAAAGCCTGAGATTATCCATGTAGTATAATTTTCCACTCAGAAACACAGGACTGTATTACCTAGTAATTGAAAACATTTTGTGTGTTCACCTTCATTCCACACATATAAACAAAAAATACACAAAATGTAGTTAGTAAATTGAAAAACTTTTTTTGATGATGAATATATTTATTTGGTATGTGATGCTTGCTAATGAATATATTCATGTTGCCCCTTTGGGATAGCTTAGAAATTCTGACCATTTGTTGCTTGCATGTACTATGTGTGTCACAAGTTGTATACTCTGTAACGATCCAATAAACCACTTAGTCTAATACTACACCAGACTAATAAATAATTTTCTACATTTATGCTTAGAATAGAATAAAATATATTATTATATAACAATAAATATTTCTATGTGTTCTATTATTTTTTAAACATTGAGAATATAATTTGTATCTTTTTGCTAATAAGCCTGCGTTCCAAACCTGTACCTTTGTTTCAGTATCTCGCATTTGAAGAAAACAAGATTAAGGTAGGAATTCCAGTGTTGTAGGCTTACTTGCTGTTCTGCTGGGCTGCAGCACCTAGAAGATGTGCTGTGTAGGACACCTAGAAACTCTACATAATAATTATATGAAGTTAATAAAATGATTAATGCACATGACAAAAAATTTCAGGCTTTACAAAATGATCCCAAATCCACAACTTAAAATGCATTTTAAGCTTTTTGTTGTGGTGTAATGGTATGAAAATTTGAGATTTATTTTTGATTAGTTTGTTTTGTGCTGGTATTGTTTCAAAAGAAATTTGTTTTTCTCTTCCAGTTGCCTTTGCAAAGCAATGCTAAACCAAATGGACAAATGAAAATTAAATAGAAGTCAGCTGGACCTAGTCATCTAACTTTGCAGGGCGATTGTTTTTTAAATCAGGCCTCTCTGGATCACTACAAAAATACAGTGAGAGCAGCATGCACTATTAACTCTCCACACCACTCAGTGGTGCTTGGAAAAGCCCATCCTGTGTTCTCAATGGACAAAGGCACACATGGGCTAAAGAGCTGAGACTGAGATCTCTTCCAGGGCATGTTCCTAGAAAATTAGGCCTCTGAGAAAGACTCACTCCGAGTCACAAAATCCAGAAAGCGCACATGTAGGAGTTTGTAGCCACGTGGATGGTTGACCACTTTTTACATCCAGGGCTGAGATGCATAATCCTGACAGGAGGAATATTGCCAGGGTCCCATTTTGAGAGATCACAAAAGTTCCGTCTGAAATTCACATGCGATTGTCATAGGGGGAAAAGTCTTATGCTATGAATATTTCATTATCAAAATGAGAAAGCGTTTTCCCCTCAAGCAGATTTTGCTAGTTAGCACTTTTCATCTCTAGCCTTTGCAGCAAAATCCCAGGTTGAATTACATGCTCCCTGAAATACGTTGAAGGAATTCCCCTCTGCTTACCACAGTCATTTTCTGTGGTAGAGCATGGAAAGAAGGATAGAGAAAGAAAAATCAAAGATAATTAGAAGGGGAAAATGAATAAAATATCACTAAGAAAATTCCTGCTGTGGTGCATCAGGGAAATCAAGGAGAAAATCAGTGCCTCAAAGACCTCTTTTTCAGCCTAGGTTCTTCCTTATGAAGAAAATATATACCCAGTTACCTATGGATTAAAAGTAAATGATTTTGAATATAATATGTAAATATAAAAATATTACTTATTTCACCATTCATACCTGAAGAATTCAAAACACTTTCTGACATTTTTCCTCTCTCTTCTGCTTTCACAAATGCAATTTGTAATATTAAAAATGTCTATGGACCATTGTCAGAAGACGAACTGAAAACAGTATTTGGCCAGTTGTACACTTGCCTACCTATTTTACACACAATTGTATGAGCACTGTCACTGCACATATGTCCCAAAACTTTTTACAGACTGCAGAGTGCGGAATTTTAAAGGGAATTTTTTAAATGGACCAAGCTTAAATTTTCCATATAGTTTACTCTTTGAGGCACTCTTGGATACAGGAGATTTGCTCTAACCACTAAAGGGAACAACAATTTTTTCATTTAGGCATCAAAACTGTGAATAACTCATATCAACCTTTTTTTCCCACCAGACAGAGGCTTTTTCAATAATCATAAGCCAATACTTTTTTTTAAGTTTCATTTGGCTTCTTATATGTAGACTTAAGAAAATGTTTGTATAAGTTTGAAATGTAAAGTTACTGTTTGAGATGTGGAGGGAACAATCTTAATTAAATTAGTGGATTTTTTATCTACAAGGTATGTGCTCTGAGGAAAAACTAACAGTGCATAAGTAATGTAATCACCTATTGTTTTTTAATTATCTGTTTATTTTGTAATCAACAGTTCAGTGCTCATCATTTAGGCTTTTTTTTTCATTTAAAAACCCTTTAAAGTCTTAACATTAAACATTAACAATAGGGTCAAACTGAGCAGAGAAGGTGCACTTGAAAAAATAAAAATTAGGGTGGCTGTTACCATGAAAGAAATTTCAAGGAAAAAAAATGTTCAGGAAGTGTAGCCACCTCTGGAAATGTCCCCCGTAGGTTTCTGTACGCAACACACGTGGGAGAAATGGGAACTTACAGTGCTTTCTTCTCTAATTTGCAAGTCATCATAAGGCTATGAGGAGCTGCCAGTTTTGGAACATCCCTGGTATAATTACATTAACCTCATCTGGTGAAATCTGAATGTAAATTACTTCTTCACTTAATAAGAGGATTTAATTTAAGTTGTTCTCAGTCATTGTGACAGATTTCTTAGGAAAGGTTTGATATATACATTTTAAATGGTTCTTTGGTTTAAAAAGTCTGCTGAAAAGGAATTTTACATTTCAGTGATTTTTAAGAATGAACTTCAAAGATAGCAGGAAATGTAAGTATTCTTGTCCTCACTGCAGCTATAAATAGTTGGGATTTTTAGTCATGGTAAATGAGAACAGGCACGGAGATTTATGAATTGAAGTATCAGCCAGCCAATTAGCTGTAGAAATAACATCCTTCCCCTCAGGATGGAGTCATCTTTTCCCAGTTATAGCAGCTGAAATGTCAAACATGTAGTAAATGTTGTGAATGAGAAAATCTCAACACCTCTTTGCCTTGTTTTAAACAAAAACAGTTAGGAGTTTTGTTTTAGTTTTTTAAATAATTATGTTACTTGATCACCCAGCACAATTTTCTGCCTCCTCTGACATTGTCAGAGGTGGCAATGGGGGAGGGGCCAAAGCACTTTTCAAAATGGTTAAAGAACACTACAGTGATTGGTTACTAATTTTCTTCTCCCATCATTGAATTTTTAGATGCCTTTGTATAATAATTTATTACTGAATAAACTTAGTGGTAATTATTTCCCCTTAATAGGCCTCGAGGTGATGGAAGACAAGAGAAAAAACTAAAACAGAATTTTCTCTAGCTAAACACTTTTAGCCTTACAGAAGGCTTTTTATTCATTTATTGTTATTTCTTTTAATTGTATTTATTCCTGAGCTGAAAAAAACTGTTAATAACCTCTTCCACAGATTTTTTTGTCAAAAGAACTTTATTTTTGCTAGAAAATACTTAAATATTCTTTATATAGAATCTTCTGCTCTCGTTTTGTGAAATATCGCAATAAAAGGAAGACATGTAAGAAGTAATTTCTTATTAAACTGACTACTTAATTGTTGGTCACAAAAATCTCTTGGCATCTCAGGGAAGGCTTATGTGTTCAATTTTTTATTCCATATCTCCACCCCCTTCTTCCCCAGTCTGTATCAGTTGGTCTAACAAAACATATGGCCATACCTTATGATCCTGATGTCTCTTATGCCCTTGGATTATCAAAGACAAATCATTACTACTCTTTTAAAAAAATAGAATAATTTTAAAATATTTTAAAAATTCCAAAACACTATTGTAAAAAATCCCATGCTGAATGGAAAAAAAAGTGCTCTGGTGAAAAGATTGGTGATGTTATCAGTAAAATCTTACTGAAGAAAAAAAAAGCATGTTTATTACAAAACCTCCAAAGTAACAACAGCTTGCTGAAAAAACAACACAAAGATAATAAGCTATAACTGGAATATTACACTAGACAATTTTCAGCTAGAAATAAGATGCAAATATTTAACAGTAAGAGTAATTAACCATTGGAATAAATGACATTAAAATGAAGACAGGATGTTTCCTAAGAGGTATCATTTACTTTAGCCATATTTATGGAACTAGAAGCAGGAATTAATTCAGGGAAGTGCATCCATTAGATGCCATGGATGAGTCAGCAACATCTCAGAAACAGCAGCATCAATCTTCCCATGAAACTATCATGTAGCACTTTGTCTATTACAAGCAGATCGTTGACCACAGGCATTAATATCTGCCTTGCTCTGTATTGTAAAATGTCCTGAAACTAAGCTGACCTAAGAAATTTGGATGGACTCTGAATCAGACCATCTTCACCATAATTTTTTCTAGCTAGGAACACTCATGAAAAACAGGTTCCTGTTAGGCTTGTTAGCATCAATCAGGTGATGGCTGTATTAACAAATTCCTCTTATTTAAGGGTAGCTGGCTGCCCTAGAATGAGGCATGAGTAATGCCATAGCAAAAAACCCCCAAACGAAACAAGCAAGGAAAACAAATTAAAAAAGGAGAAATGGAGAAAAAGCAATCCTCCTCACACCCTGTTACACTGTCACAAGCGTAGACCAAAAGTCTGTGCCAGTACTATTTAATATAGTATTTTTGGGAACTATTAATGTTGGTTTTATTTTCCCTTCATGTACCAGATCTGATGCAGATCTATGACTTAAGTGCAGCAACAAGGAGTTTTCTAGGCGGTCAGTTGTGGGATATGCCATTTTTCTTCTGAGCTCTCACTGTAAATTCAGCCTGTCAGATGTTTGAGGCCAACTCAAGTACTGCGACTCTTTATTGCTGCACAGTGGCAGCTAACAGAGTTTTAAAGACAAAAGATACAGTATTGCAGATGCAACTGGTGAGAGCTGAAGCCAGTGAAACACAACGTTTGCGAATAGACACACACCTCTGTTATTCATCCTCCCTGTCACTCCTGGAGGTTTCCTATGACATATTGCATTGTCTCGTTTACTGCAAAGAAATCACAAACTTCTTCAAAATACAGTCATATGGCAAATGATATAATAAATTAGTATGCTAATCTCAGTCTAACCAGATTCCTTTAAAATAATACTTCTGTTCAGAGTGAGACCTTCCTATCTCAGTCACAGAAGCCTGGTTGCATGCATGAGCTTAAATAAGGGGTTTTTTTGTAAATCGGGATGAAGAAGTTTCGTTAAAATGGAATTTGTTTAAATGACTAGTCAACAAAATCTTGCAAAGCATATGAGTAATGGCTTTAATTTTTTTTTCCCCAATGTAAACTTCTACATGTATGTGCAGAAACACAGGATCAAATGCCAGTCAAAACAAATAATATAAAACAGACTGTGGCCCTTTTCCAGACACCTTTGTCCAAGACCAGTGGCTCCCCTGTAAAATGAGAATTTAATGTGCTGACAAAATCATGATGCAAGCTGGTATTCTCAACCCTGAAACCAAGAGGTCAGCTGAGTCAGGAGCTGTCCTTTCATTTACCGTCAGTGGAAATTATCCTGCAGAACATGCCTCTGCTTTCACTGGCCACTGTCACGGGAGTCTGCAAAGCAAGGCTCCATTTTCTTCAAATGAGAAGCTGTGAAACCATCCATCTAATAAGAGCATTTTACTTACTATTATTTTTATATTTTGACAATATAAAAGGAATTTAGATACAAAAAGTCTGAAGCAGGACCTTCAAATTCCTTCTGTTCACTACAGAGGGATTATTTTATATTCAGGTACATCATCAATCTTGTTAATTTGGGAATAAAATGACTTAAACTCTTGAGTAGCAGTATTGATGCTTCCTTTTTTCTTTTTGTAATCAGACAACTGAATTCCAACTACAGCACTATGTGCAACTAAACAAGATTGTTTGTAATTTCTAAACTTATTGATAAGTCTGAGCTCCCTTTAGTATGATACTTACAACTTTTATTCACATTATTTCATTAGCTGTAATGGAGGATAACCAGAAACAAGAAAAAATAGTACATTTTTATTCTTTTTTTTAAAAACAAGACTTTATCATGACAGTCACTGTATTTTATCTTCTGACATGAGATCATTGTGCTGAACATTATGGAGAAGTGCCTTGTGAAGGAGCAATTACCCTGACTAAATGGATTTCTAAGCAGATTCAAAGAGAAAGACATCAACAAGCAACAAAATGCTAAATCAAATAAGGTTTTGAAGACGCTAAATGATCCTCAAATAATGCAGTATTCTAACTGCTTAATTAGAAAATGGTTTTCATGTTCAAGAGACTGTGTTACATTGTAGTTCAGCCATAGGATGCACGAAATTGGCTGATGGGGTTCCTCCATGCCTGGCTTCTCCAGTTGCAACAATCAAAGGAGAAGCCATTGTAACAGAAAAAGAATTTGAGTTATGGCCCATGTGCTATCACCCTGAGGATAAATCTAGAGAGAACTGGGGACCCTTGTCTCACAGCACCCCTTGGAGGGATATGGCTGTCCATGAATGTGGCTTCATGTTGACTCAGTGCCAGCAAGGGTGGTAGATTGTGATGCTGTGTGGATCATGGACCAAATCTCATTGCACTTCAGCAAGCAAGGTCTATGATGGGATGTAAGACCTACTGAGTTTCATAAGATTGTATAGTGATTTGGGTTGGAAGGGACCTTAAAGACCATCTTGTTCCAACACCCCTGACATGGGCAAGGACACCTTCCACTAGATGAGGTTGCTCAGAGTCCCATGCAGCCTGGCCTTGAGCACTTCAGGGATGGGCCATCCACAGCTTCTCTGGGCAGCCTGTGCCAGCGCCTCACCACCCTCACGGTAAAGAATTTCTTCTTAATATCTGTTCTAAAGCTACCTTCTGTCATTTCAAAAATATTCCCTCTTGTCCTATAATTACTTGCCCTGGTAAACAGCTCCTCTCCAGATTTTTTGCAGGCCCCCTTTGCATACTGAAAGACCTCAATAAGGTCATCCTGGAACCTCCTCTTCTCCAGTTGATGCTTAGTTCTTTCTTCTGATGAAATGAAATGCTCAACATTATCGACTTTAATGTAATGCACAAGTTTAAAAGCTTTGAAACTTGATTGCGTGTGTTGTGATATTTAACAAGTATTTGCAAAAGCGTCATACTGCTGAAGAAAGGCCTACAAAGTTTCTTTCAGGTGTTCTAGGAACTGTGTTTTCACTGCACAAGCCATTTCACTTGTTTCCCTAGAGATTTGTCTTTTTACTGATGGAGAAGACTTTACATTTGATACTATCACATTTTTCAGTATATATGTTAACATAATAGTAATTTCTTTAAAGAGGTAAAGGAAAATAATTGTTTGGTAGGAGCTTCTATATCCATTTTATAAATTTTCATCAGACTAGCCCAAGGTGCACAATTCATTGTATTGATCATAGACTCAACACCAAGTCTGCTCCCCTGCATCATTTGAGAAGCCCCACTGTCCAATATGAGACAAACTTTGGCTCTACACGTACCAGCTTAGGTTGATGAGGGAACGATGCCTTTGCAGGTTAGTGGCTGAAATGTTAAGAGGATAAAATACTGACATTAAAGCTCATTTAAGGAGTGTTGAACCGCCCTGCTTACCTCAGGCCTGCCATTCCCCAAAACAGAAAAGGAGAGATATAACCTCCATTTTGGTGAAAAGGAGGGCTGGGTGGCCAGCCTGAGAAAGATTTGCATAGAAATTTGGTCTAATAGCATGTAGCATAGTAACACTTTAGGGAGCAGAGGAAGTAGAGTTTGGGACAACATTCTGCTCAGTTTTATAATTTCTTTTGTTCTGAGACTTTGGGCCACCTAGCACATAGTCCAGACTATAAACATAAGTATAGTCACATCAGGCTTGTGCCTAAAGCTGCTAAGCCTCTTGAAACAAAATGTCCAGGTGACAAATAAGGAATTGGGAATTTAAGCTCCGAGACCAAGTAATGAATAACATTCTGATTTGTCTGATCTTTTTTTGACTCACCAGCTACTGTAAGAGAGGAAGGCTACTGACTCCACAGCCAACTCTGTCATGAGATTTTTAGTTAGAGATTTTCTTGAAAGACTGCTGGATTTCACTGAGGTTGCAAGAAATTGGCAGACCATGTAACATCTGTGTGACCTTGGTCCAGATTTAGCAGAGAAGAAAATGTCAAGAGGCCCTCCATAGCCACCAACCTCACTGCAAGTTTAAAATCCAATTTGTTATTAGAATTGATAGAAATGAAAGTCATTCTGTACCCTGAAGGAGAGGCAAGAAATTCTCAAACTGAAGTAACACAAGAGATTTATGCAGCTGACTTAAAACAGGGCTAAGCTTTTACACATGGTGTTAATTTACACAAAACAGCTGTTCTATAGTCATAATCAGGAAGCGTTAGGATGCATTTATAAAATTAGACTTTGGAATACATTGCAAAGCCTCAGAAACGAATGCTCCAAACACCAATTATTCAATCACTATGAAACTGTGTTCATTTCCAAGAGAGAACATTTTGTTTGACATGCCAGATCAAGGCTTCTGTGTACTTGACTATGTTGATCCTTGAGAAATTACATACATTGGAGGTTTGAATAATATACAACAGATTAGCTAGAAACTGGAAATCATTGTTTGAAAATGAATTTCAGACTACAAAAGGCTGAGCTGCATTGGCAAGCATCCTTGAATTTGACAACTGATGCACAGAGGGCAGGAACAAAACACTTTTTTTTTTCTGGGGGGAAATTCTCTAAGAGAGTTCTCTAAGAAAGTGTTACAGAAAGTACAATAGTGACAAAGTAGTTATCAATGTGAAAGCCAGAAGAGAACTAATTAGAGTCTATTCTCATTGTTGTTTATGTCACAGTGGCTTATAGACTCTCTTATCAATTCACATCCACAGTGTATACGGCGCTACACAGACACAACATTGTGTGTGGCTGTGGGAAGGAAGGAGGGAGAGAGTATGTTCACGACCTCCTCGGCAGCACTCAGCATCTTGCATGATTTGACTCAAGATTTTTACTTGAAGTGCTATGCTTTAAATAGTGTGATGCTCTTTGTGTATCTGAGAACTAATACCAAAATTTGACTCTAAAATATTTTAATTTGTCCATTCAAAATTAATTTTGAGTACGGAAACCACATTTTTGCAGCTGTCATGTGATCTTAGAGGTTTGGTGAGAGAGAAGAAAGAAAAGATGATGGAGGTAAGGGATGGATTTTTACTACATCCCAAAATTCTTACAAACTTCTTCCTCTGCAAACCTTATTCCTTCACTTAACGGTCCTGTATTAGCAACCAATCCCCTGAAACAGGATGACTTCTGTAACTTATTTTAAAAGATATCTTTGAAATTTACAGAACCATTTAATGTCCCAAATTGCATGAAAGACCACTGATCTTCTGAAAGATATTTTCCTGCCTTATTGATCTTCTCAGGTTTTAGTGGAATCATAGAATGAATATGAGTTTAAACTCTATTTTAAATTTAGCAAATTGTTGAGTCTACAAAGGTAGTGTTCTTAATTTTTAGCTACTTAAAACTCTATACTGTAAACTTTCTTCCAGCCAGTTTCAGGGGACCTTCCCAAATTAACACCTGCATTGCTTGACATCATTCCATTCAATTTCTCGTGTGAAGTGTTAACTCCTAATCAAATTGCACTCACATGGATGGGCAGTAAATCATCTTCCCACTTCATTCCACTACAAAATATATTCAACCACTACATAAGAATTCTTAAACAGATTAATTCAATACACTGCTTCTTATTAGCCATATGAAAAAAATTCAAAAAAGTCAAGGAGAAACTTCTGCTGAAGACCAGAGGATAAAAGAAATTAATATTTTAACATTAATAAGAAGGCATTGCTAGGTGTTTGCTATTTTGAAATATTTTACATATGCATATACATTAGAAGAACTGGTAATCTATGCTCTTCAATGAGTTTTGGTATCCAAGGAAGAATAGTTACCATTGTAATTCATTGCCCTGTGCTTAACCCATACACAGAGTAAGTTCAGTAATAATGCCAAGGGGTGATAATTAAAATAAAAAGGAAAAGTTGTTGACTTGGACATCTTAGTCCTGCTTAAGTATTGTTGCTGAACCTAAGATGACAATTCTCAAAAGTTTCATTTTATCCTGTCAGTCCTTGCCCTCTTAAGCTTTTGTCCTTTCAACTCATTTGTGACCCACTTCTGCCTTTCACTAGACCTTTTCTCTGGAGATGAACAGCACCAGATGAGGAGGAGATGGGTGGAACATCCCAATTTCCAGAGCAATCATTGGGTGGGGTGAGATGTGTGTAAGAGATTCAACCTATAAATTCTACCCTTTAGGCACCGTGTATTAGCCTACAGTCTCCTTCTGAAACAGACATCCGCCCTCCAGTCCTTTTGCTGAAGCTTTCTCTTAAATAATGAAGACCTAGGAAACAAAGGGTGCAGGAACAGTGTGGAGCAAAACCCAGTAACTCCTGTCCTATCAGAGGGAGCAGTTTCTGGCTTTCTTTCCAAAACCCGTGTTGTCTATAATGAGGGACCCTCAAGTGAACCCCCCACTGTGCCCAGGCACATAGCCACAGGGCTGAAGTCCACATGTCCTTTTCTCCAAGCTCAGATTTTCAAGGACACCAAAATAGATATGATATTGGCATTTTTTATAATGCAAATCATCATCAGTGGTATTTCTTTTTAAGTATCCAGTTGCTGTCATTCCTTTTGGAAGTGGTGACTAATAGGCAATAGACATCAACGTAAATTAACTTGATATTAAAGGAGCTCTCAAGTGGGGCTCCAGAAATGTTCGTTGCAGATACAGCAGTATTAAGGCATTAAGGCAAGTCATCCGTTGTTTTAAAGCAATATGACATCCCATTCACTCTGCTTATTACATCACCTCATGTTGTTTCAACATGGAACTTAACAGAACCTTAAAAAAAAAGAAGAAAGAAAAGCTATTTTTAATACTAATTTCTCTGGTTGTCAGAATTTATCTTGGAGATATTTTTCACATAATGAGATATTCATTCACTGCATCAAGATCACTTATACTGTCAGACAGCAAACTGGGGACAAGATCCTTTTCTCTGAATAGACATCATTCCAGCAGCTTAGACTGTAGGAATTACATTTCCAAAGTTCTCTGTATGTTCTCACATTACACTCTGGTATGTTTTACAGTGACACTGGGATGGATTTTATTACCTTTGTGGGTGAAATATCGCTTGCTTAAGTCTTTCTAGAATTTAAACAGAACTACTTGAGAGAAATTTACATTCACATGGTATATTGCAACTAAATAATAAGATTTTATGATACTATAATATTTTATATCACATAATGAATAGCCATTTTGTCAAAAGCACAGCATATACAGTTGGGGTTAAATTCTTAAAAGAGCTCAATTGTCTCTTTAGGAGCACAGATTACTCTTTCTTTTTTACCTTCCCTCCTTTTTCAGACAGGTTTTAAAATCCTGGTCCTTGGTACTGTGTTTTTGGTATATATTTGGCATATTGAATACTTAAGAGCAGAATACCCAGTAACAAATACATTTGAACCTGACTGTTGTGAAAAAGATGAACTTGGGGCAGCAGCAGAGTTATGTTTGGCTATTTATTTTTAAGTAGGAAATAATACCAATTCTAAGACTGAAGTTGAAGGTGTGAAAATGGGGCAGGACATAAGATAGAACGAGTTAAGTTATGAAAAATCCATTTTTTTTCCTAGATAAAATGACATTTCAAAATCAGTTACGTGTCTAAATCACATCATTTATTTCATATTAATTAAGCAAAGAACCTAAGTGAAAGTAGTCATGAAAACTGCTCTGTAGTTACCATGGAAAGATAGAGCCTGTCCATTTGCATTAAAGGGCCAAAAATCTTTTGCATATCTGATAAATTAGCTTCATTGTTAAATCCAGCTTTGAGGGGGTTCCTTTTTTCCCTTTATACTTTATATTAATATAAATTACATTTCAGTGGATCTCTTTCAACTACTTTTGGTATTGGCAAATGGCCATTTGAAATCAGAGGAGCTGGAAAGAGATTGGCATCCCTTCATAGGCAGGTCCAATCTTCTAGAAATACAAGCACTTAGAATTCAGAATAAAATATGAAATGCCAGTGTCTCCCATTGGATAAGTTTCAAGGAATGTTTTAACATAATTTAGAAATATTTCATATAGATGTCCAAACTAAAAGATTAGAGATACACATTTGTCCAGTATATAAATAGGGGATATTAAAGTTAATACTTTTTAAAATCATGCTTGTCATAATGGAATTAATAAACAGGATTACCTTAAAGTCTGTATCAGTTTTTAAAATATTTTTTTAACACTTATTCTAGGACATAACCATGAAAAATAAGTATGGGTTTTTTCCTCAACAAAAAAGGAAGCACTGTGAGTCAGAAGCTCTGGCTCTGGCCCCAGATACATCCTGTGATTAATTGCTCTGAATGCATTCTCTGTGTATCAAGGTTCTTTTTCTCTAAAATGGGAATAGTTACCTAACTCTGAATAGTTCAGGTTTTGGACAGCAGCTCAAATTGTTAGTGAGTAAAAGCTGAGGACTATCTTTGCACATTCCCTGAACATTGTTTGTGATAAATCTAAATTAATGCATTTTTTAAGCAGTGCAAAATGATTGTTGTTAAAAGAGTTGTCTCATTGAGATTTACTCTTTAAGCAATTTATTATACATTAGGAGAGAAAAAGTTTTCAGTTCCCTGCAAACAGTTAATTTCTTGAGCATGCATTGCAAACACATATATTTTACATTCAGATCAGGGTTCAGAGCACACTTTTCTGAAAGCTTTTCTTTAACAGCTTTTAATCAGCTCAAACCATCACTAACCAACAGCTACCCTTGGACCTCCTCCTCTCACACATACCCCATGGAGGAGTGCAGCATGCAAGTGGCTGCACACTAAACCCCAGCCAGGAGGGGATTTGTCTGAAGAGATATGTTTTGCTGGGTTCCATTTCACACAGCTTCCTGATCCAATGGGAATTCCACCTCTTGTGCCCACACATTTTGGAAGGTAGCATGGAGCAGGAATGAGCACCTTTGTGTGCTGTAATATACAATACTGCCACAACATGCATAGCCCTAGCAAATGCCGTTTGTGAAACATATTCAACCACTGGCACTTATGAAGCAAGGCAGACATAAATGCTAAAGTAAAACCTTACCTAGGGGCTGTGCAGCCTGGGGCAAGTGGCATGCAAGGAGAAGTACTGAAAGGGGCTTATGAAAAGAGGGAGAATGATTTTTTTCACAGGCAGACAGTGACAGGGCAAGGGGTAATAGTTTTAAACTAAAAGAGGAGAGGTTTAGATTAGATGTAGGAAGCTCTTTACTCAGAGGGTGATGAGGCATTGGAGCAGGTTGCCCAGAGAAGGTGTAGAGGCCCCATCCCTGGAAGTATCGAGGCCAAGCTGGATGGGGGTTTGAGCAACCTGGTCTAGCAAAAGGTGTTGCCGCCCATGGCAGGGGGATTGGAACTAGATGGGCTTTAAGGTCCCTTCCAACCCATTCTATGATTCTATGAAGGAGAAGGAACCTGTGGAAGAGCAAATGGGCAATTACATCTTCCTGCATCTGCACAGTGTCCTGTCAGCAGCAGGAACTTTTCACACATTAATATTGCAGCCATGGGATTAGGATCACAGGGCACAGAAACTTACACATTTTGTCACGTCTTAAATGCTGTGGCATAAACTGATGACTTCTGGACTAGTATATTTCTTCTCATGTCCAATGTTGGTTGACTGGCAGCAAAAAATATAAGATGTGGTATTAGCTATTATTTGAAGACAAGACTTTTTTTTGGTGGATGTTGAATTAAGTTTCAAGTGGGAATTAGAGCTTTTTATAACTAAAAGAGAATTTGATTTAAAGTACAGGATGTGTATAAAGGTCGTAAGAGAAAAATGAGGCAACTGTAGATTATGTATTATTTATGGATATAGAGAGGAATAAATATTCATAATTCAAGGAAAACAGATAACATGGGGCTAAATTATTGAGTGTGGTCTACTAAGAAAAAGAGAAAGTCCTTTTAAATGAAGAGAGATTATTCCTTCCCATATGTGTAAAGACAGTTAGAAAAGTGTGATTTGTTTGACTGTGACTCATCCTTTCAACATTTGACGGATATGAATCAGATGACCTTCCCCTGGGAGCATATGTTGAAAACAAACTGAAGTTTCTGATTGTTTAGAACTCTTCAAAGATAGTTCTTGCAGTCAACAGGATCATCTTCATTTAGTGCTCATTTTTGTGGCTTTTTCCTTTTCCTATCAGCCACGGTCAAAGAGTATTATTCCCTGATAATGACTTGTTTCTCCAGTACTGAGTGAACAAGGTACTTAAACAGATTATATACTGGACCAGAAGATGAGAGACATGGAAGGGGAAGGTCTGCAGCTGAGCTTGTTGATGGTTGATTTGACACCATTGTGCCACAAGAGGAACATCTAGGGGCACCAAGTCTGAGTGAGAACACTTGAGCAAACCAGTAAGTTGTCCTGTGAAAAGGTCTGATCTTCAATTCACGGATAAATCACTTACTGAGAAGGTCTCCCTGGAAACCCATTTTAATTTTTATGAAATGTTCTCCATCCACCTAATGGACAATGACAAAGTTGATTCGTAACCACTCCAGTTCCTCTGAGGCATTTAATTGACCTTGGGAAGAGGTCAAAGATTCAAAGCAAGGAAGCTGCCAGTAATGAAAAAAATATTCTTTTTATTCCCATGGTTACTGTTTTGTCTATTACACTTTCTGAAAGTCAGCCTGCCATAGTTGATAAATCTAATTAAAAATCAACCACAGAAAATTTGATACTCACGTTGGGATCTCCCACAGCAGTGCAGAATGCAGCTGTGGGACTGAAGAAGTCCATGAGAAGAACAGTTTACATTCAATAGGTAGACACTCCCAAGCACTTCCACAGGGTTAGTCACATCCATGTGGCTCTGGACCTATATACCTTGCACTGGAGGAACTAAATCCCAACTTTCTATGAAAGACAAAAGGCTTTCCAGCTCCATCAGTGATATTTTATATTCTCTTGGTCATAAAAGACAAAGTGCTCTTCTGCCTTAGCTATCTTAATTTAAAAATGAAGATGTCCAGAAACTGAAGCAGAGCCTAAATAGATTTTATTGCTATGAATGAATCCAAAACAGTAAAGTACTGACATTTTTCTCAGAAGGTGGGGGAGAAATTTTTCTGAAAGCAGTAATCCTGAACCAAACCTAAGAGAAATATGGAGGGCTAATGGAATGAGAGTTTACAATGGAATGTGGCCAGGGAAACGAAGAAACCCTGTTTGTACTCACTCCTGCCAAGGCACACTGTGGAGGACCATGGCTCCACACAGCATTTGGATATACTGCAGTTCTCATGGAGGTTTGCTCAGCCTGTGCTTGCTGATGTGGATGCTGCACAATCTAATCTTGGCTGCACTTTGGCAAAATTACAGGTGCCAAATAATGGTCTCTCTTGTCTGAGTGTCTGAAAGGAGAAATACATTGGAGGTAGAAAAATTAAGATGTATACAGCCCTATCTGGAATAGGATGCAAAGAAGAGAGGACTATTTTGGCTAATTTCACAGGGAAAATATACCTAATACTGATGTTCTGGACTGTATTGCCAGCTCTGAAAGATACAGAAGTATCTCTCTTACCTGAGATATTTTAAATTGAATGGAACAAAATACCAACAAAGATGCTCTGGGAAGTAGATTTCTTCAAGCAGGAAGATGTACAAATGTAAGAGTTCTTCACTAAGTTTGATGAAAAAAGGGAGAGATACATAAGATTTAACAACAAAGGGCAAAAATGCCGGTTAATGAATTATTCTAACAAAATTACCAAGGATTTTCCACAGTTTTTCAGAAGTGAGAAAATACATCATTAGTTATTCATCTCTGACAATTCATGCTAGTACAAATCCCAGAGCATCACTTTGTTAGCCCTATCTCCCTTCTTTTTTGACAGATTACAGCAGTGCCTCAGCATGTTGCTAGAAGGTGATGAGATCTTGCAGGAAGCCCAGAAACAGAGTACCATAAAAGATGGGGAAACATATAAATAATTTACAGCCGAAAAAATGCTGAAGAGATTTCTTAGGTTCAGGAAATTCAAAAGCAAAAATTTAAAACATAAAGATGAAATATTAAATGACTGGTTTCCTCTGCCTTTCAGATCTTTTTGTCCTTTCTACATTGCCTTTTGCTCCCTCCCATTGAAATAGTAGCTTGCTCTCTGTCAGCCACCTGAAGTAGGGTGAGGGAATCAAGTTTATTTCTGCTTTATGGATAAGAAAATGATTAACCTCTCATTTTAGTGGTTGTAAAAGTTGGTATCTCTACTGCCAAGCAGTGCTGGACAAACACAACAGCTTTATTGCTTACGTACCAAATGAGTCTTACCTCACAGGCGGTCTCTGTTGATGTTAAGGTTGAAATGCTAAATTAGTTTCCATTACTTCAGGACATCAATCACCATTTTTTCACATATGAGAACCATCTGAACAACTAAATCTAGCTCTCTTCTATAGGCTTTAGCTTAGTCATTTTGTTGCAACCTGGTCTAGTGAAAGGTATCCCTGTCCAAGGCAGGAGGTTAGAACTGGATAATCTTTAAGGTCTCTTTCAACCCAACCCTTTCTATGATTCTTACTGCAGAATTACAGGAGCACAAATAATTAAATTTGAGCATGGCTGATGAAAACCAAAGCAAGTCCAATGTAAAAGAGAAGAAATCTACATTGTTCCTATTCTGTTCCCTTTGAAAGTGAGAAAATTCCTGCACCTCTGCTGCCACTTCCTTTGCTAACTAAGCCAAGTAAAATAGTTTCTAAAGGGTCTTTCTCAAGGCAATGGGTAGGTTTGCTGTAGAGTAGAAGATTGTTTGGCAGGCAGCACACTTAAGAGAGTGCAGCAGGAGAACCCATACAACTACTGACACTCTGGAATGTGGTGTCAAACACCATGAGTGTAATGGTTATGTTGAACAATGCAATTTAAAAGATATACCAATAGACTGCAATTTCAGCCCCTGTCATGAGAGGTTAGGGAGCACACACTGATTTCAGAGTCAGATGCACAGTATTGAAGATGGAAATGGTACTGGATTAAGATTATATTGAATTTGTTTAGAAGGAGGTTAGATCAAGAGATGTGAAATGTATAAAAAATTAATGTTTAATAAAGTAAACCTATAACCTTTGAGGGCATGCAGTCACAAGCAGCTTCTAGAGGTCAAGAAGTTAGTTTACACAACTCAAGCCATGACTACACTGCCCAAAAAAGGTGAACTCTTAACTGGAGTCAGTTGAGTAAATATCCTGGCAAAGATAAGGCAGTCTATAATTTCCCTGTGAATCATCAAGCAGAAGTGAAGTTTCTTATGCTGTGAGCTTTTAACTCAACCTGGTAAATCACACAAAAGTTACATCATGCCTCATTGTCCATACGTTGTCTACCTGATGTTAAAACCCATAACTTTTCACAAAGTGAAGATAGAGCTTCATGTGGAAGACAAAGAGGTAGCTTCTGCAGGGATCTAGATAAGTATTAATCAGTCTCATTTTTAAAATCTGGAGATTAAACCATAAATTCTTAAGCATATGTGAGTGCCCACACAAATATGTAAGTTTTGTATAAGCCTAGATTTGGAAAAACCGAGGCTTTCTTTTCAGTTTTGCTATCAGTTCAGTGTGGAATTAATAAACAGATTATTGAGATCATCAGGTAATTTACAGCTTGATGGTTCATTAGAGATTAAGGTGTCCCTGATCTACTAAATTCTAGTAAAGCCATTTTTTCAGGTGTAAAGTAGCAAAAATATATGGGGAAACAGCCTACATTTGCTAAATATAGAGACAAAAGGTGTTCCTACTATGAAGGGCTTTGAGGGGAAGCTGTATGAGGAGTGGCCCATGGCACTTGGCCAGTCCAGCCTGGAGAAGAAGAGACTGAGGGGACCTCATGGCAGTCTACTGCTTTCTCATGAGGCAAAGAGGAGGGACAGGCATTGATCTCTGCTCTCTGGTGACCAGTGACAGGACCCGAGGAAAGAGCATGAAGCTGAGTCAGGAGAAGTTTGGGTTGGATATCAGGAAAATGTTCTTCACCCAGAGGGTGGTTGGGCACTGGAACAGCCTCCCCAGGGAAGTGGTCACAGCACCAGCCTGACAGAGCTCAAGAAGTGTTTGGACAATGCTCTCAGGCACGTGATGGGACTCTTTGGTTGTCCTGTGAAGGGCCAGGAGTTGGACTCGATGATCCTGATGGGTCCCTTCCACCTCAGCGTATTCTGAAATTCTGTGATACCATCTGTAGCTATCTAGCACAGTATGAAGATACCAAACATTCTTTTACAAACTTGTATCTACAAAAAATAGTATAAAGTAATATTGGAATGCTTGGCTGGAAGGCACTGATATTTGTATGCTGACCTGCGTAAAACTAAAACTGGCATTGCAACACGTGTTAACAAATAACAGGGCTATATAAACAAATATGTACAATGAGAAACAATGCTAGTCTCAAGTATTCAGAAATCTCTAAACAGATGACAAAAGAAGTCACAGAAGTCACTTAAAAATTCAAGAGTTTCATCAAGGAATAAATGCCCAATTCTAATTCACTTCTAATTTGCTGCACAATTTAGCAGTGTTTTTCAGCTTTTAGTGAAATCCTGAGTGCCAGAACTTCTAAAAAAATTATAGCTGATATTTGTATGAAGTTTCTTGTTTCTGGCACCTCATTTGAAAGTTTAGACAGCAGTATTTTGAGTTTTGCCATAAAATTGACTCTTGTCAAACCAACATCTTTAATCTAAACCAATATGATAATACAGTGGAATCGTGCTTTTTCAGTCTGGGGCTAGAAAACAAAATGAACTTGCTCAGAAATATTAAAAAAAAATTTTAAAAATTAGGTTAATTGTCCCTCCTGACAAAGGAAAGGAAGCCTCATTCTAACTTTTGATGTCCAGTTTATGTCATAATATCTCTCATTTCTTTCTGTACAAGACCCCTGAAACTGGAGTTTATTCAAACAGACAGAGCTTTTATCCAAACTCTTTTACTTATCTCAAATATTGCAACCTCCTACCTTGACAAATGCAGCCTTGCCCCACTGATCTCCACTCTGAATGATCCACCAAGAGAATTTTTCTGACTCATCTGCCCATGCTGCTTCACCTTTGCATTGTTTATGCTAGACACTCCTCTTACCTCCAGTGCATCAAACCTAAACTACTCACTCCAACTGCTAAGGACACTTTGTCCATCAGCCTTCATTCATTGAAGAATACCTGCTGTCATTCACCAGCAGGTACATTGTTTTACATGATGCCTGCAAAACCAGAATGTGGGCTACTGATGTGTCTAATTCCAGCCTGCTGTGCTGACCAGTACTGTCTTCTTTCTTGGTATATAGAATCATAGAACTATTAAGGTTGGAAGAGACCTCTGAGACCATCCTGTATCATGCCATCTCACCTTTCACGCATTTTGAGGCAGGAGTTTTCTCTCTAGTGTATGTTATACTGGTTTTGGGTCCTGTTCTATGTTAAAACTCCTGAGCACTACCACCACAGAAAAACATATTTAATAGCACTAGTTAACCATGTAGTAACTGAGGACTTTCAGAATATAAAGTGGTGCAGTAACGTGATGATAGGCAATGTTCTATCCTTTGCTGGAGACCAGTGCAGAATGCTCTATGCCTATACCATCCCACTTACCCAGAGTGAGCATAAGCAGCTTTATGCAGTAATGCTTGTAAACATTTTTAAATCCTTGCAGAGGGTTCTGTAAGAGCACAAAATTCTTGGTGCTTTTTAAGAACAGGTAGCAGTAGGAAGTTATTAGTTTTATGCCTTTTGTCTTCTGTCTAGAAATACCCATCCATTCAGAGTGCAAGGCCAGGCAGAATGTATTGGGTTTCCTTGAGAAAGGCATGCACCTGAAACAGAGCCAAACTCTGCAGCGCTGTTGTTTCTGTTCAGCAAATCTTAATTTTCCAAAATGCATAAATATAGTACTTTAAAAATCATAATAGTGGCTACAAATCCATAATGAGATTTTGATGTTAAATTATTATCTAAATAAATATTTAGTGCTTATGCTCTAAAGCTTGAAGTCTGTCTGTTGCATCTGATACTTGCTCCTCAGAGAATTTTTCGTAAACATTAATAGAAAAAAAACCACGAAAAACCCCTTTTACATTGATAAAGAAACACATGTTTTTATGATGAGACCAAAGCTAGCGGGCACCAAAGCATTGAATGCTTTAATTGCAGCAAAATCCTTTGTTCTTAAATTTACTTATCTTTCCAGGAGATGAAAATAACCTTGTATTGCTTTAACACCTTACCCTTTTTTCATACTCTGAAGCTACAAAAAACAGAAGCTGAAGTTACAAAGTTCTTAAGACTGAGCACTCACGCTTATCTTTGACTTCTTAACTTACACTTAGGTTTTAAACTTCCATCATATTTCTGAGATGTTTGAACTCTAGGATTACAGTGTGAGTTAAGAGTCAGGGTCTAAGGCTGAAAATTATTTCTCCTGGAAACACATTTACCTCAGAGTGTATTTTCTCCTAGGATGGAACTTCTTGTTGAGCTTCTTTCTTCTGCTGTGCCAAATTGGAACTTGAACAATGCTGTGATGATGATATTGAGAGGAGGCTTTACTTAATCTACCTAGGGTAAATTAAATTTGAAAGGAGAGAGGTGTAGGATACACCAAGTAATTTGCTCAAGGTACTGAGCAGATAAATGAAGAACCTGTCAAAAATGTGTGCGTGTAATCTTTGAATGGATGTGCATAGTATTCATGGATGTGCTGTTGTATTCTCCCCAGGCTCGGGTAAAGCAGTGTCATGGTTTAGGAATGGTATTCCCCAATTTAGTACTCCCAGTAAAAAGATCAGTAAAAAACTCTCCTCTCCACCACTCTCCAATGGGAGGCACAGAAGGCAGGGACCATGGGTTGAGATAAGAACAATTTACCAGAAATAGCAATGAGATAAGAAAAAGAACAGTAACAGCAACAGTATTAATAACAAAATTATACAAAAGAGAGGGTGATTCACATGAAAAAATGCTCACTGACAACTCTGGGTGACAATGAACAAATGGCAGATGGCTTCCCCTGCCACACTTTGTCGACTGGAAGCTCTGCCCTTCTTATCAAAAGCAAGAGAGTTCCTTGTCCCCAGCAATGATGTGGGATGTTATCAAATAACATTAGGGTCTGGACACATGCCCTTAGCCATTGCAAAAAATTATCACTGTCCTTGGCAGAAACCAGGACATTCAGCATGCTGTGTTAGGAGTAAGGTGAGGAAACCACAGCCTTTGCTCACTGCATGGAGTAGAATTGTCACTATGCATACCTGTCTGTCTTTAATTGCTTCTACTCATTAGTGCCTATGTCAGAGAATATTTTGGAAAGTCTTAGCGGATATAAGATTCGAGTGTTGGAGCCTGTATCTGCAGGCAAGATGACAGAAACATTAAGTATGTGGGCTTGTGGAAATGCTGAATGCTTGAGATGGAGAGGATGTGGACATCAAAAGTGTGTGGTGTGAGGATACCCTGCAAACAAGTTACAGTGTGCCAGTGCCCGCCTGTTATCCAGCAGACAAAACACAGTTCTACCCTAGGTGTCTCCAAGCTCCATCAGGCGTGTACATGTCAGGCAGAAAGTCAGAGGAAGACCACAGCTCCTGACAAACAAGAGTCATTCATATTTATGACAAAGGCAGCCAATATGTAGCCACACTCCCCTATAAGTGAGAAACAAAAAATTAATCCCATACTAGGAAATAAGATAGAGAAGTTTCTCATGAAGAGACGTCATACAGATCCCTTCCAGAGGAATCTGGATAGACTGGAACATTGGAGAAAGATCAGTATGATGGAATTTAACAAATCCAAATGCTGGATTCTGCATCTGGGATGGAGTAACACCAGAAACAGGTGTAAATTGGGAGAGGAGGGTCTGGAGAGCAGCCCTGCAGACAGGGATCTGGGAGTGCCTGTCAGCAGCAGCCCGCCAGAAGCCAGCAGTGTGCCCTGGCAGCCTGGAGGGTGAACTCCATCCTGGGGGGCATCAAACACAGCTTGGCCGGCCGAGCAGAAGAGATGATTATCCTGCCGAGTCCGGCCTTGGTGAGGCCCCACCTCCAGTGCTGTGTGCAGTTCTGGGCCCCACAGCTTGGATATGAAGGTCCTTGAATGCATCCAGAGAAGAGCAACAAAGCTGGTGAATGGGTTGGAAAGGATGTCCTACGAGGAGCCACAAGGATTTTGGGCTTGTCTAGTTTGGAGAAAAGGAGGCTGAGGGGTGACCTCATTGCTCTCCACAGTTTCCTGGGGAGGGTAAGAGGAGACGATGGCAATCTCTTCTCCCTGGGATCCAGTGATGAGTAGAAATGGTTCAAAGCTGTGCTGGGGTGAGTTCAGACTGGATATTAGGAGGCATTTCTTTATGAAGAGGTGGTCAAATGCTGGAATGGCTTCCTAGAGAGGTAGGTGATGCCCCAGGCTTGTCATGGTTTAGAGGCATTTGGACAATGCCCTTCATTATATGCTTTAATTTTTGGTCAGCCCAGAAGTGGTATGAGAGTTGCACTAGAGGAGCATTGTAGGTCTCTTACAAATGAAATATTCTAATCTATTCTATCACACTTATAAATCATAGAATAACAGACACATAGCATTGCATATCTACAACTCCTGTGTCTACAACTGCCATTAACTGCAAGTATTTCTTGAAATGAATACTCTGTAACACAGCCTTTAGTAATTTATCAGACATAAAGGCTAGCAGTCATTTTAGTTCCTCATGTCTTTTATTTACATTCCTCTCTTTCCCTATATGCAGATGTAAGTGCACATATGCAGATACTCAACCCCTACATCTATATGGAATTATGTTCCCCCTCCCATCTAGTCTACAGCATCGCACCTCTAAATGGCAGGAGTAAGACACCATTGCAAGCAAACCACATCTTTTATCTCCATTTCCAGAGAGATTGTGTTGGCACTATTGAAGGTGTTTGACCACAACTCTTTCTCGTGTCATATTATCTTTCCTTACAATAGCATCACTTCTAATTGCACAGAGACCTTTTCTTCCATGCACATAAGACTTGCAGAGACACTCTACTTCCCTAGACTAAATGCTAGTAAAGTCATATTCCCTCATTTCCCATATGATGGGTTTAAGGATTTGTCGGAGGATAAAATATTTTGCAAACAATTTTTTCAGTGCCACTGAGCACATGTCAAATCATGGCACAGACCACTGAAATAGTCTGCCATGACACTTGACAGCAAGCCCCAAATTTGAAACACATCTGTGTCTGCAACATTTGCCCTGGACAATCACCTAATGATCGAGCTGTACAAGAAATCTTGTCTTGTACTGCTGCTTTCATGTTATATTACCTAAAGTGTTCAATTATTGGTTTACCAGATCAGGTTTCTCTCACTTTCATTATTTATAAAGGCTCAACCTACGAGGGAAAAAGCTCCAACATAAAATTTAAGGAATTCAAGGCCTGAACCTGAAAGAGTACAAAGCAGCACCTAATCTGAGGCTGTCTTATCTTAGAGTCCCTTCGGACTCATCCACAAAGTACTCTAGGAGACAGACAGAGACATGCTGGCAGATAATATTTCATTGTTCCTTTGATGTTCTACATTTAAGCAAACCATGGCAAATGGTCCAATGGCAGCAAGACTGCAGCCCATGACACTGTAGGGAGGATTTTTCTTGCTAGCACAGGGAAAGGCAACACATGGCAGGTTAATACAGTGGAACGCTGCCTCAGTATCAGTCCAGCAAGGAGAGCAGCAGGTGCAGTATAAACACATACCTCCTGTCTCCTGGATTGATTATCTCATGATATGGCACAAAGAAAAAGAATCACAGGAGCATTTGGAGCACTTCTGTCACCAAGCTGTGTTTTGCCTGAGAGCAGCAAAAAGCATTTGCTGTTTTGAAACAGGACACCAAGAAGCAAACGTGCCTGCCATTGTATGGATAACCAGACTCCCTTCCCAGTCGTGGGGATCTTGGCTGACTTTCCTCGCATTGGACAAGAGCGACATCTGAAAGCTGGTGAGTAAAGCTATTGCACAACCAAACATGCAGCTTTCACCCACTTCCAAGGCCAACACAGCCTGAAAACACTTGTGTCCTTGTGACTCCAGGCTCCAATTACAGACCCATTTGAGCTCAGGAACAAGAAGAGACGAAGTGTGAAGCAGATGGACAAGTTATAGGTCACCTGAAAGTATTTAATGAACTGAATATTTCATATAAACAAGAGTCTAATGCCGAGAAATATTTCTGTCCTCTGCTTTTGCTCTGCCATCAGACTACTACATGGTGATGCTCTGATGTTACGGATCAGTGCTGAAAGCAAAATTCTTGCCCTAAAATCAGGTATGTCATCAGGAAAACAAGACAAACACAATTTTAAAGCACGTTCTTGCTTAGCAGTTACTTAGTGTCAGTGGCTGAAGTTCCCTGGTATTTTTCCCTGAGCTGTCACGGACCCTGTGCATGCTTTCTAGATGCACAGAAGCTCCTGCTTCTCCCTCACCCACACACACTGAATCAAGCCTATCCCAGTGCTGTTTTTCATTGTTTTTCTTCAGGAGAATAAGGATAACTTGGGCAGAAACCCTTGCACTTCATGAAAATTAGGAATAAACATCTTTCTTTAGGCCAACAGGAAGATCATTTTTCTTAGGCCAACCGAGCATGCAGCAGGTACCATCAGGCACTGCTCTGATAACAGAGAGCCTATCTGTTGGCACTGAGAAACTGGTCTTCACAGGAAAGGGTGTCTATAGTGGGGAAGGGTAGTCACCCAGTGTTTATCTGAGAGATTAAACGCACAAAACCTTCACTTTTAATGTTAATACATTATTTCAGTATTATTTTGTCCATTACCTTCTAAAGATTCCTTTCTGGCTCTAGTATCTTGCTAGTTAGCACACTTTCACCTTGTCTGCATTAAAATAGAAAGTAAATATGCTGTTGAATATTAACCCTAAAAGAATGGAGATAATGCATCTTTAGCCATGTTAAGAATATCAGATCCTAATGTTGTAACTTACAACCGATACCTGTTATTTGATAAGAGTGAAACTAAATCCACTAATCTAAATCTGATCAATTATTTTTCAGTACAAATTAACAAAAAGCAGACTTTGAACACTCTGAACAGAGTTTAGATATCAACAATTGCTCTTAGCATAATGGTTTTATAAAATAGGTATGTTTGCAAAGTAAGGCAAAATCTCGAATGATTTCTGAGATGTGAACTCCCATATATATGTATATATACACATACATACACACTCTTCATTAGTTCTAGCAAGACTGTTCAAATAACTCCCATCTTCAAGGATCACATTTTCATTATCCATATGAAAGCACCAGAAAAGAGTGAGAAGGGTGACATGGTGTTAGAAACAAGGTCTTGTGTTTTCAACATAAAATACTTTAACTTGTATTTTGGATGTTGCCAGATCTACTCTGAGACTTTAGCCAGGGCATCTGATACTCCAGCTTGTTTTCCCATCTTCAAAAGAAAAATAATACATCCCTACCTTATGCGGTGTTTCTTTCTCATTCCATAGGGGAAACTTTGAGGTCCAAAGCAAATTCAAACTGAGAGACAGAAAAATATTTCCAATGAAAGTAAAGACCATCAAAGTCTACAGAGACACTATTTCTCCCTTAAAAACAATCAAGCAAAAACAAAGTGAGAGGGAGGATTTCTGTGCAGAATAAGCCCCACTAAATCTTACTCTATCTTGGATGTCCTAAAGCTCTCCTCAGAAGTCTAGTTATTGGGTCCTTGGCAGAAACCTTTTGCCTCTCTTGCATCTTCATGGCTTTCTGAAAAAAATGGTCTTGCAAGCTAGAATGCCTGTTCACTGCTGAAGTGTTAGTACATTCACTTGGAATCACCATGAAGCAGGTGGGGTTTAGTTTGGGTGTCAGTTCAGATTCAGAGCTGTGCAGTTGTCTGCCAACTCGGCAATCACAAGTTTTTTCTTTACTCTCTTCCTTCTTCTCTGGATAACAGCAGAATCAGTCAACTATCCTGGAAAGGGAGGAAGGGACAAGTCTGTTGGCCACTGAGTCACTGAAAGATGTTAGGTAAAGACCAGAAAGTCTTTTCACATACGCCATATCACTGCCATCATTTAGTCGTAGTATTATGCCCTCTAACAATACCAAGCTGTGACCTGTGGAAGGATCAGACTTCTACCCTTAGACTTAATTGTACTAAAAAGCAGCTGAAATGGTTAATGTCTATGCAAATAATTATGGCCAGATATTCAGGTGTATATAGTGACCTGATACACTTTTCATGTAACATTAGAAATCTGACCTTGTGACTAAGTTTAAATAACAAACTGTGTTAGACATCACCCAGAGAAGCGGTAATCATCTGCACTCCTTCTGAAGCAATAAGAAAGGCCTGTCCTAAAGCCTTAGGAAAAGTCAACTCTTGAAAATAAGTACTAGTTATTTCTCCAATAGCACATGGCCAGTCTAAGCATTAAAAAATGCAAAATAACAACAATAAAAAATAATCTTTAGTTATGCCTGTTTATTACAGAGTAACAGCATCTTACAGAAGGAAACCGAGAAAGCACATGGCTTATCAAAAGATGTCACTTATGGATAAGAATGCTTAATAGGACAGTTTGCATTGATTAAATTTTAGTAGGAATGTATTCAGTAATTGAAAGTCACAAAAGATTTATTTTACTAATTGTTATGCATTTGTTTTTCTCTGTTTCACGGACTGTTACTTACTTGTGCATGGTTTCAATTGGCACGTGTCAGTATTTTGAATCTCTGTTGGTCATTCTGCTGGCAAGCAAAGATCTTCAAATGCTGCAATTGTTCTTCCTTTGGCCGTTTAGTGACAGCAGATGAAATGAATGTCCTAGCATTCCAGTGTCCAAATGGACAAGCCAAGACATTTTCAGCAGTCTTTATTTGGCTGTTGAATTGAAGTTAACAGTAAACATGTAATATTCTGGATTAGCACTTCAGCAAATTACTTAATTTTTAATTGGGATACTGGAAATTAAGGTTCACCTGTATTATGCTTCTAGACATATTGCTTGAGAAAAAGACTTGGGTTTTACACATCTCTAAGATGCATGATAAATTTGAGGGTAAGCAGGCCTGTGGTAGCTGTCTTACACTGGTTAGAAAGACTGAATTTATGTCTCATGGCCAAACCCAAAGCTAAGTATACCTTTCCCATCATTAAAAAGGTATCTTAAAAAGGAAAGATCAGATTTTCCTCAGCTCAGACGTTTCTCATTCTTGCCTCCTAATTGTCAATTTAAAGATGCAGTAATTTTTACTTTTATTTTGAAAAGAATTACAGGCAGTTAATACAGGTGTAGAATATTTGCCTAAGTAAGGGGGGAGAAAAAAGAAAAATAGGCACGCAACAGCTAGGCAGAATAAGCTGAGTTCTGATGAGCACCAAATTGCAAAGATGGCCAGTACAGCCATCGTTCAGGTATCCGCCCACTACAGTTGGCACAATTTACAGATAATAGATGGTTTAAAATCCAAGTTTATACATTTGGTATTCTGGAATATATATTACATTTGAGTACTAGTAAAGGGAATGCTGTGGTAAAAGCACTGCCTAGAAAGCCTTATCCTCCTACCAGGATTTCATCACATCTTTTGAAATACAGGAATTCCTGATGCACATTTCACTTTCTGTCTATCAAGTATCTGTTTTCCCTTAATACATTCCATATTCCTACTTTGGCCTTATAAAAGATAATACAAAACCTTACATGTATTTGGCCATTTGTGAAGATCTCCTTCTTACAGAGCTTTTCCTGCTCCTGGGAGACAAGGGCTGATATTTATAATAAATTAGGAAAATGCAAAGGTCTGGTCTTCTACGGACTTTTGCTAGCTTAGCCAAGCAACGTTTCACCTCCAGAAATAACACACATATATACAATTTTACTTACATATCAGCCTCAGAAACAGGCAGTCAATGCTCTCCTCCTCTTCCTCCAATTAAAAAATCCAAACACAAAGGCAGAGAGCTACTACGGAAGGTATGGCAAAAGCAAGTGATGTTATTTGTCCCAAAGTCACACTCAAATAAGAGATAGAAAGAGAAATCCTATCAGGCGAGATCACAGCTGGTGTTGACCAGAGAGAAAGAATCATTCAATCATTGAAAACTTTGAAACTTAAAAACTTGTTTCTTAGCAATTTCCAAAATAAAACCATTTGCATAACCACAGTAGTTCACAAATCATAGCAGTCTGTGATATACTTATTTATACGAAGTGAAATTACTGAGGAAAGAGTGTATATGTTGTATCCCTATGACAAGAACAAAGGGTCAAATCAATGACATCAACTGTCCATCTCCCAGCAAAAACAAGCAGTTATTATAAATCCCTTTTTATTCTTAAATTGAGTCTGGAATCCCACATCCAAGTTAAAAATAACTAGGGCTGACCCAATATGCTGTTAAAACTTAGTGTTTATGAAATAAACATTAAATATGAGTATTTATTACAGTACAGATAAAGGGAGGTGTCAGTCTTATTGACACATTATCAAGAATTTATTGATGATTATCAAATATTCTGATTAAAGAAGATAAAGAATACTATTAGACCACACAGAAGCATTATACTTTAACAGTATTGGCCACTTACAAATATACCAAGGTTCCCAGACTAGCAGCCCCATTTTTTCTCTTCTAAAGGAAACAAAAAAATCTGGTATTATAAGATGTTAAAATTCTCGATAAACTGTGTTTGTACAGGGAATGAAAATTAGAAAATTGGAATATCCTCTGAAATACTTCCCAGTAAGAGATAAGAAGGCAAGACAGAAGTTAAGCAGTCGTCATTGAAAAGATTTAACTACATCAAAACTTAATAACAATTTAGCTGTTTTTTAAAGTATTTTTTAAATTATAGCCAAATAAAGAGATTGCAGTACTAATGAAAAATTAATTTTGACATTTAAGGAGATTTTGAAAGAAATATTTATTTTTATGATAACTGACATGAACTGTTTTATGATGGCTTTGTTAATGACAATGAAAAAAAAATTCCTTTATAAGAAAACCAGGTGAACAAACCCAAGAGGGGACATGTTGCACTTCTGAAAACTTTTCTATGTTTGCTTTAATTCTGCTCACTGCAGTTATTCCACACAATTAAAATAACTGCCCCAGTTGAGACTGGATACTATTTTCTCTAGTTAAAATAATGAAACAAAAAAGGCCATAGAAGTTTCATTGGAGTAGGATGAGCCATTGGCTCACAAAGTCATGCTATCAAATAGTTAATTTACAAGAAGATAACCCTGTGTACCCCATTGTAGAGGCAGAGTTGCTGTTAACATAGAGACAAGCAGTTTTACCATTATGATGCTGGAAACATCGGTCCAGATGGAGCTGAGCTTAAGCCAGCTCAGTTTGCCACGGTTTCCACTATGTTAATATTTGCCCTTCTTCCATAGGTTATGCTTCCTGCTTAGCTTATCCTAGGTCTTCTACTGTGCATTGCAAAGTACAGTTCTGAATTTTTTAAGAATTAGAAGTTTTAACTGACAAATTTCCTTCAAGGTTCTTTTTTTTTCCGCAAAATGAACTAAATGTAGTCCTTTTGATCAGTGTTAATGAATTAACATTCTGCCAATGATGTCAGTATGTAATTTTTAAAGTGTGTGATATCTTCAATCTATTTACTCATTGCTAAAGCCCAAAACCATATAATTCAGTTCATTATACAAGCATACTGTGATAATGTATGTAACATTTCAGAAAAAAATCGGAGCATAAGGGTCCATAACAGCTCTTCTAGATATAGAATTTGGTATACCAAAGAGCAGAACAATTCACAGTAAAGGATTAAAAGACTCTTAGTACAAATACCTAAGTTTTACTGCAGCATTCTTTCCTAAAGCTGAATGCATGTTATTCACGCCTAACTGCCCAAGATGAAACATTTTCTTGCCTCTAAAAGTAGTCCAAAGTGTAAATATTGTTTCATAAGTTTTTTTAGTGACGTATCAGCAAATTCATGTCAATGGATGCCCTATTAATCATAGGGAATATTTCATCCAGTGTAAACAGTTCTATCGACTGAAATGCTATTAGTATAGTTGCAGATTTCAAAAAGGTTCCTGTCTTTAAGCATATGATTATGGTAAATGCTATGGGAAATGCACAGTGCATACCCTTTTACACATGTACATTAAGGGCTGATCAAAAAACCTCAAAAAGTAATTTCTGAAAAACTATTTAAATACAAAGGATCTGAAATTTTTGCATTCTCTTCTGTTGTTGCCTTAATTTTATGTCTTTCAAATCTACACATGTATTTATGAATACTATAAAATATGTTTATAGACTTTGACATACTGAAAATGTACTTTGTGGCAAATTAATTAAAAAAATTATTTTAATTTTAAAAGCATTTCAGTAATTAATATTTGAAATATGGACAAATTAGAATTTTACCTTCATTTAAAAAAATGGAAAAGGAGGCTATTAATCTATACCACCTCCTTTTGTTATACTTTTTTCAATAGGTCCATATATTATTTAATGGGTTTTGTAGAGATACACTTACATGAGTTCTATATCATATTACAGCTGATGAGTGCCCACCACACAGGTATGTTATGAAAGGTCATCAGTTACAAGCGAAACTGCATAATGTATGCCTACTGAATACATTTGCAAGTTCTCTACACTGAGACTCTGTAGCTACTTTGGCAACAGCAAGCAGGGAAACTTTGAACATGAATGACCCGCGAACTTTGTTTAACTTTAGGGAGTTACTGGGAGGTCTCTTGACTTGGAGGTCACATTCAGAACAGGCAGGGTTAGGCATTTGGGCTCCTCACAAGAAGAGCAAATGAAAATGAACCCAAAAGTACTCTAATACTACATCCTAAAATGACCACTAGAGAAATGCACAAAGATTTCCATAGTTACTTCAAAAATTTCCCAACTCCTAAATTTTTCAGGTTTTCTTAATATAGGAAGACCCAAGGAACCATTCTGCATATAGATGAGAATGAGGATGAAATGACCATGACTTCTGCTGTCTCGCTGTAATTCTGTTCCACAGCAATTTTTTTTGTACTCTGATTGTGAGTACGCCTTGTAGCTTGTTCCTGACATTAGGGATGTACTCTCTTTTGTTGTCCAATTTTGTTAAGAACTAAAAGCAATCGCCTGCACTCTCCCCCCCTGCTACTTGCTATTGCTTGCACTAATACAAACATCTTCCAGTCTGATCTACTGTTTCAAGGAACTCTTGAAGCATAAAAGGGTAGCCTTAGGGAGCTACAGTAACTCTTATTCTAGTTGGGAAGGATTTCCACATGCCAAGAAGCATAAAAACATGCCAGGAAACATATGCTCCATCGTTCATTAGAAGATCATGGCTGTACACAATATTTAAAAACTGAAATTTGATTCTGAAAAAAAGCCTATATTCTGGAGAATTTTGGATGAGCTTCAGTATTGTATAAAGTGCTCTTGATTGTTTCAGTCAATGCGCTTGTGCAATCCTTCACACAGCTGAGCCTTGAGAGCCCAAATCAGGTCAAGTGGGGCTGAGCACATGGGGAGAAAATGAGGTTAAAAGCAAACCACCCTGACTGCCTATGCTCATCTTACCTGTGAAATCCACCAGCCCAGGAGGGTGCAATGCAAGTTGCTCTTTTTCCAGCCTCTGTAGGCATCAATCCCATTAGGACTGTGAAAGTCTGCTTCATTATCCAGACATCTATTTCATTATGAATATCTGTCTAGACGTAGTAGAGATCAGAGTACAGCATCACTCATGGTCCAACACACAGTGTAACGGCCAAGCAAAAAGCTGTGCAGTCGCCTGAACTAACCTCTGTTAGCTCCCGCCTGCAGAGAAAACCAAGGAGCAGCAGAGCAGCTGAGGACTCCTCATTGCTAGCATAAAGAAGCTTCCTCTCAAAGACTGAAATGAAGACTTGACAGTATGTCTTTGCATACTCTTGCATTCAGTGAGAGCAGGAATTTAAGATGTTTTCTCCCTGTAACAATTGATTTGTTTTCAAAGAAGAAAAAATTAAAGTCTAATTAAAGAAGAAAGCAGGTTCTGTTGCCATAACATGTCAGTTTCCTATGGATTTCTAAAAGATAAAAAGGAAGAAACATGGGTTAATATCTTAGCATATGTCTGAAAGAATTAACATCTTCTCAGAGTAATATCTGTCAACAGCAGTAACATTGTTAGTGGCAGTGTACACAGTGAGGCGGTAGGAACAGTTGTGCATTTTATCACCTTCATTCTCCCCAGAAGCCCCATCCAACAGTTTGTGTTAGTTCTTTGTTTTACCACACAGGCTTCTTAAAAACTGTGTGTTGAAAAAAAAATCTTGTGATAGTCTGGCAGCCTTTTTTAATCTCTTGCTTCATTACCTTGTGGATATAATTGAATCAAGTAATGATATATTTACTTTTTTCCCCTACAAATTTTAGAAGCAAATTGTCATTGTTCCAAGTCTACTCTTAAAGTTGTATCTAAACACTTCCAGAAATACCTAGCCATGGATAGCCACTAATTTATTGCACAGTTTTAAAGAATACAAATTAATTCTCCCTTTGTTAGTTTCTACTACCAATTTAACTAACTTTAAAAAATTACTTTATTTGGTGTTATATTTTGGTATTTATTTGTTAACGAACATGACACTTTAATAAGTAAAGGCCATCTAAAAATATTTTCTGGGTAACTGAGATTGTCTAGAGTGGAAAAACAAACACTAAAACACTTTTAGAAAATAACAATGATGCTGACAGCAAGAAGACTAATTGTGCACGAATCTGTAGGGGCAGTATCTTACATGATCTAATTCTCTTCCTAGAAGTGAACAGCATCAAGAAAGCATGTTCCCTTTTCTGCTTCAGGTTCCCCTTAGCAACTGAAAAAGTTGAGCTTTTTTTGGGCTATTCTTTTTATAACATAATTTGGTAAAACTTAAATAAAAATTTAAGCCCCCAAAGAGAAAATTAAATTAGGACACTTGGACTCCCAATTTTACTCTTTCAGTCCTGGATTCAGTGGTATCTTTTGGCAGGGATGCCTATACAGCTATTATTCTTGTTGAGTGTAAAATTTAAAAGAACACATATTTTGTCTTCACAAGAAAAAACTTGAATCATTGAGAAATAAATATTGCAACAAAAAACTCTTGGTTTCAAATTTGTCCTTTTCCTTCCCCTCTTATTTTTTTGACATCTTTATTACTGAAAATTGGCAGGTGCAACTACTATTCTTCACAATCCTTAGTGCTTGCCTTACAGATGAAAAATCCACTTGTTCTGCCACAACATAGCATCGTCCACTGAAGATCCTTTATTCTTCCTTCTGACAGCTGACAGTGTTCACAAACACACAACAGAACTTGAACCTCTCAGAATTTGCCCAGTAAATATATATTTCTTAAATTCTCAAGTTAGTTTTGAGCACCTAATTGGCTAGATTGCCTAAATGCAATAGTTCAAGAAATTAACCTTAAATTTCTATATGAATGACTGTTTTGACATCTTTATATAATTGCCAAATGATTTTGTATTTGGTGGCGTTTTTTTGCTTGTTTGCTTATTTTATTTGTTTGACCGTTTTTAGATTTACTGTCAGTATCTATACTGTCTTCACGTTACCTATCCATAGTCCAGAATGTCCCCATACAGCCAGTTCTGGTAGTATACATTTAATCATCTGACTTTCCACTAGTAAGCATTCTTTCTTAACAGCTCTCAACTTGCTGCACAGCTGTCACCATTGGCTTGAACATGTCGTGCTTCCCCCAGAAGGTTGTATTCCCCCACCTGCCCTTCCTGCCTCTAATTTGTGCCAGACTGAGCTCCCATAGCATCAGCTTCCGCAGACTTGCTCCTTCAGCTGAGGAATGTGCTGACCACATGGATTAATAACGCTTACCAATTTCCACTAATTTTAATGTTTTCTTCCATACTTCACTGTTTTAATGTACACATTTAAAGGAGATGTTGAATAAGGTTACAGAAACTGTGCACCTTTGTTCCATCCACTTCTAGATTTCTATCAGCCTTCTGATTTCATCTTCTGTTACAGCAGCTGGACTGGACTCAGCACAGCTGTTAACTGGAGTTCCTGCTTAAATGCTTACAGCTCTCACAGCTCTGAATAGTTTGAACAATTCTGAGTGGCTTTTTTTTTTTTTTACTCCATGAAACAAAGAAGTTTGGTGTTGCCCAATCTCTAAATCCCCAGATCATCTGATTTAAGGGGATCCTCAGGTTCTTGACAGCAATTATAATGCATTTCCCATGTTGTTTCTAGAAATCTTCATTCTTTGCAATCACTGTGTGCTGTGTAAAGCTCTCTGACAGGTACTTGAAATATGATGTGTTAGGTTCAAAAAGTGTAAGGCTGTTTTTAAACCATATTAACAGGATTCTCTCAGTGGATGATTAAACATACATGTTTCAGTTACTTGAACACATATTAACAGCACTAGCTAAATTTTATACTAAGAGAATGTTTGACTGTCAAATCAAAATCACATTTTTAAGGGTGCCTGTGCAATATGAATGTGTCTCTGAGTGTCCATTCCTACAGTACAGATGCCTTTCCCCATAGCTTCAACATTGCTTTCTGTACTGCTCCTGGTACACGGAGTGCCTTGAGTGGACAGCACTCACAGAAGGAAAGACTACTTTCCAAAAAATACATTCTTTTGATACCCCTCTCATGCAGTATATAATTTCATGTGTTATTGACTTACCACAACCTAAAGCCTACAATGAATACAGAATGATTAATTTCCTTATGGGATTTTGTATGGTGATTTCACTACAGCATCTGAATTCTTTGAAAACATTAATGAACTGATCCTCCCAACACCCCTTTGAAGTTAGAGGATATTTTTATCACTATTTTACACAAGGGGAATGGAATATTTAAGATAAAAGCCAAAATGTTCAGAGTGTCAGCTAATTTTGTTTGCCAATTTTGAAAGTCTAAGGTTGTGAGTTTTCCAAAAGCTAAGGGGTTTTTCAAGCCTTTTTATACGTTCAGAGCAAAGAGCCTGATTCCACCAGTTGCTGCCGTGAATGCAAATTGTTGCATGTGTTCAACATTATTTGATATCAAGCTTTGGTTGTCTCAAAACAAGCACTTAAAATGAAGGAACTTGAAAAGGTTTGTTGTGAATGGTGAGCCTGTTTCCTTAAAGGAACCATCACTCTGGCCAAAAACCAAAAGAGCATTCTTTCCCTTCCTTTGTGTCTTTCACAAGATTACTTCCATCTTACACAAGAAATGAGATTTTGTATAGAGCTCTATCCTCTTCACTGAATGACTCCAGATCATGACTAATGCAATTCCATCAAAAGGGAATTTTAAGAAAAAAAAATCTACCTATTGAACTGGAGACTAGGTAAGATGCCTGTGTGCAAAGGGGGAGAGTTAGAGAGACATAAATTATCACGCATGAGCATTGTGATGGTCTCTGAAAAGTCTTAGACCAGGGACTGAGGAATGGGAATTGATTCATTAGGAAAATATTCTATAATTTCAATATATTTTATCATATTCAGTGTATATTTCTGTGAGTTTCCATAGGACCTTTAATTTCTGGATGTATGAATTGTATGAAGGCAATACAGCTTTTAGAGCTTTCCAGTGGAACCTTCAGTGCTTAAAAATTTCTTAATCTTTAATGTTTCAATGAGTCTCAAATGAAATATCCTAAAGCAATCACAAAATCAATCCCCCTGTATCTTTCAGAATGTTCAACATATATTTTCTCTTCTATGTGAACAAGAACAGAAGAGTGTCACAGAATGTTAGGAAGAATAGGAAATGCATGACTTAAAGGTCAACTGAAGGGAAGACAAACGGTGAAACAGATGAAAAAGCAAAGTCAGACTATGCAATAAGATTATGATGCAAGATGAAAATCACTATTTTGAAGTTTTATAGCTATATTGGAATATATGTGGATTCTGGTTTGTTTTTTTCTTTTGTTTGGGGTTTCTTTTAGTTTGTTGTAGCTTTTTTCTATCACTCTCCGAAATGGGAATTCCTAATTTACATGAAGCCATTACCCTGCTGAGATCAGAAACTAGCACTTTGTGCCCATTATGGTTCCTGGACCTCTTTAGCTCAACTAGGGTAGACTGTCATCTAAGACTTCCAATCTCAGAAAGATGCCCAAAATAGGCTAAAAGGTCAGAAATTTTAATCTATTTTTCATTACTGTGCCTTATTATAAATTCACAAAATACAGTGAGAGTACATACAAAATTCACTTGGGAGGAGATATCCAGAGTGCCAAACTTGAAGGTCCTCTAAGACTTACCTGCCAGGTGCGTGTATTGCCAAAGGAATCCAAACCAGCTTGCCACTCTGAACTGCCTTTTGGAAGAGAGTTTCTTCCACCCTCTTTTTTGCTGTTGACTACACAGGATGTCAGGAAGACCACCCTCTTGGTATTTAGCACTTTAGATATTGAGGAAAAACTCAGAATAGACATACTAGAGTTAAAAGTCCAGTAAAATCTGTCTCTTCTCTTTACTAACACCCCTTAGCAGATACTAAAGGAAATACCAGAACCAAAGGTAAGAACGACACTGAGCATACCCTCCTGCTTCCTCGTTTGTTCACTGCTCTGAGCACTGTAGAACCAATCTCTCTGTATTCAATAGCTCCCCATAACCATTTCTTCCAGAGATTTGTGTAATCAGTCTGGAACTCAGCTTTTTTGACATCCATCATATTTTAAATTCCAGACTTTTTCATCAAATATGCTATGCAGGGAAGAAATGTCATGTGTTTTAAACCTGCCATTTAGCTCTCATACAGTAAGAAACAGTGATTAACTGTTGCCTAGTCCCTTTTCCTACGACTCGTTATTTCATATGCCTTAAACACAACTCCTCAATCACCTACTTTCCAGGGTGAAGTGCTCCAAAACTACCTTACTGGTATTCAGGCTGTTCACTACTTTAATTGTTCCTTTCATCCATCTTTATACCCTTTGTAATTCAACTACATTTATTTGCAATGTGTAGGATGACACCAAGATTCAGGAAAGAATTTACACAATGGTTTGTTCTCTGTCCATTCTTGTGCTATTTTGGCCACAGAGACAATGTTTTCTGGGCATTTTTACAATAACTCCAAGGTGTCTTTCCTGAGTAATAATATCTGAGAACCCGTTGCCATGTATGTACAGTTTGGACTGTTTCCCTTCTTGTGCATTATTTTACATTCATTGACATTGAGTTTCATTTGTTATTTTATTGCCCAGTCCTTCAGCAATTAACATGCTCCTCCACCTCTTCATAGTTAGCTTTTGTTTCAGCTAACTGAATAATTAAATTTCAATAATTTTTGTCAGGTTACCTTAGAACCCCTTTGTGAAATAATTTGTGAATGTATTAAAGCCTGTGGATGTAGCATACTTACCTGGACTGCACCAGTATTCTTTCCTCTGTTCTAAAAACTGAATATATATTCCTACCCTGTCGCTGTTGTACCGGGGATGGAGAGAAACAAAGCAGGCAGATTTCAGGAAAAGTGGAATTGTGCCATTATTTATCAATATACAGAGTGGTTTACATCCCCTAGCTCGCTTGAATGGCATAAGGTCATTGGTTCTTTGACCATCCACCTCTCAGGATGATTGGCTAGATTCAACAACACCCATTCTAAAACAATTCTTCAGTTAACCATAACAATATTGCAAAACATCTTGCACCTGCAAGATAAAGAAGTTAGTTTACAAAAACCTCCAACTGTTTCTCAGCCAGCATCCATGCGAAAGTCTTCGCTTTCACATGGACACTGGCAGAGAGCTGGAAAATCTCTCTGCAACCAAGCTTTCAGCATCCACATTACCCTTTGGTTTTGACTTCTAAAACACAAATTAACTCTTACATGGATCCTCTCTGCCTTTTTCCCAAAGCAGCTTTATTTCCTTAATAGTTACCATGAGCTATCTTCTGGCAGGTTTTGAAAATGTAAGTGGACTACACTGTGCAGTTACATCTCAATTATAAGCTCAGAGTATGTGAAGCAATTTAATAGATTTGTGAGACCTGACTTCCCTCTAAAGAAAAACTAGACGTTTTCTAACAGATTTCTTATTACATTCTTTATTTCTTGTATAGAATACTAGAGCTTCTAAAAAACCTAACCAACAAACCAAACCAAACCATATGAACAATATTGCCTATTTACAAGTCACTGATACTAAGAACAACTGAAGCAATAGGTTTCATATCATAGTTATTCAGCTGTTCTAAATTTGACCTTTAGTGCTTTTGGCTGGTGAGACAGCTCTATTAGTAATCCTTACAAAAATTGGCTATAAAATATCTTCTATTTGATCTGCAGTCTGAGAATTCTTTCCTTTCCTTTGAATCCTAGAATGATTCAAGTTGGAAGAAAACTTGTAAGGTTCTTCTAGCGCAGCCTCAAAGTTTTTCAATGCTCAAAGCAGGGTCAAAACTGATTGAGTCCCACAGGCTTTTTGTCCAGTTCTTTCTTGACACCTCCAAGGACAGAGATTCAACAGCCACACTGGCAACTTGCTCCAGTGCTTAGTTATCTTTACCATTAGAAACACCTCTGGTTCAATTCAGGATCACTCCTTGATCTTCCACCATGCACTGCAGCAGAGCGTTACCCTGTCTTCTCAGCCCCCTCTGATCGTGCTCCTGTTGGCAGCCAAGCTAAAATCAAGCTTTTTACTCTCTCAGCCTTTGTCTTGTACACCAATCCTGCACCATGATGGCTGCAAAGGTTCCTGCCGGTTACTTCCTTTAGCTCCAAATGGCAGTCCTGGCCTTGAGCATATCAGCTGCACCTCCCACCCCATCCCCCATCTTGGTGACTTTTGACAACTTGATAACAGTGCTTTTCATATCTTCAACCTCAATGACAAATTTACCTATCTCTTGCCAAGAAAAGTTCTGACAAGTCTCATTTAACATATTTCAAGAATTCCTTTCAGATTTCTACCTCCTTTAAGGTCTCTATCATGGCCTTTTTACTTCAACTACTTTTTTACTAAACCACAATGCACCAGCCCTTAGACAAGTGAATTATTTAATTACTAACTTTCACTTGCAGCAAATGATTTTAAAAATTTAAATTATTTTTTCTTCATATAAATACAGATTCCATGTTTTTACTTCCAATATTAAAAGACTCAGATTTTGATTTCTAACCTTCTCCTTTATTTTTTAGGTATTTGTTCCCTTCCCTGCCCTTCCCCACAAAGGTTGATATGGTAGATACTTTGGGTGAACAGCTTCAGCATTTATCTGCCCCCTACAGATTATTTTTGAACATTTTTAGTTTCCCCTCCCCTTCCAAGGTTAAATACTCTAGTGGTTTTTCTGGGCTTCCTTCCCCCCCTACCCTGGCTTACAAAAGCTGCTGAATGTGAGCATACAGCGAGAGTGATGTATAAACTTTGAGGCATCACCTATGTGCTGTTCAGGCACTGGTTTTGATGTGTAGAAGCGTAGTCTGCATCACAGTGTCAGGAGGGACTATTGGATCTACACATGATTAAGCCTCTAAGTACAACGGCGTTTTCTCATTTTTAAAGACTGTTTTCCCTTATGTCACTCTCCTGATGCAGTTTAGGATGAACAACAGGAATTTAGCTATTCAATTTAAATACAAATACGTTTCATGTTAATCATATAGTTAACTCATCCACTGGTTTCCCAGTCTCCTTCAGAATACAGAACTGCTATTATATCTAAAGTTAGTCTAGCTGAATATCTTTTCTTTTTGGAGACATCTTTAAGTAAATGAACCAACCGCTTCACTGAAATTCAAGGTACAGTAGCTTCTAAGTGCATTTGCTAGCTAGCGGTGAAAACAGCACTTTCATGATCTTACTGTAATACTTTGTGAAATATAACTACAAGTATTCAGTTAACAATAATTCCAGCAGTGTAGCAGACTAAAATTCAAACACAAAATGAAAACTGTTTTAGTTAAACTCTTTTAAAGCATGATTTATTCTACTGCTAGATTCAATCAATCACTTGTAGATCTTAGATGTACAATAGTCATGCTACATAAAACCTTTAGACCTAATGCATATAGCACAATTAAATTTCAAACAACAAGGAAATCAGGAAAAATTTTTCCAAGAGCACTACATAGTAGAAAAATTAAATAGGCCATTTACCATTACATCTGTTCTCTACTAAGTCAACTCTTGGAATTTCCTGCAGGGAACACTACCTATTTTACCCCTCCAGTTAATGAATTTTCTAAGAATGTTTACTTTCTCTAGTTATTAAAACTAATTTCCTCATGCCTGTTTACAGACTCACATTTTCAAAAATCCAATCAAAGTGAAAGAAAACTAATGAGAAGTCCAAATGGTTTTCATGGTAGACCACTCTGGTAACACAAATCTCTTTTTGCATTATGTTGTCAGGCTTCCAAAATAGTACCTGCCGTCTTCTGCAGCCAAAGTACCCAAGCTTACAAGTACAAGACACTCACTCGCCTCAGCAGAGGATATCTCAAAACATTCATTCCAATGAGCAGATGCCTCAGACTGTTACAGAAACTTCTCCCACCAGCACAAATGACTTTTTCTAATAATCCAATCAAATTATTGTGCTTTGTCAGTTTGATGGGACAGCAGATGTAATTATTTTTTTGTGATCTTAATCACAGAATATTCTGAGTTGGAAGCAACCCACAGCAATTACCAAAGTCCAACTCCTGGCCCTGCACAGTGCAGCCTCAAGAATCACACCATTTCATATAACCTGCTGTCAGATAACAGAAAGATTGATGCCTTGAGACATTTTGGGATGCATGTGGTGGGGTAGGGGGCAGGTCAGGCCTTGCCATGATGAGGCAGTGAACGGCCCCACAGCCCCCAGCCCTGGAACCTCTATCCCAACCTGGCAGTGGTGCCAATCACAGGCACATTGCAGGCAATGCTCCACTCTGCCCTAACCCAGCTCCTGAGTGGCCAAATGACCAGAAGTCCCACCTGGGAGGAAGGCCCAGGGCTATTTAAGGCCAAATGCAAGGCAAAGCTTTCATCTTGATCCTACCTTCATCTTGAAGTTTCTATCTGAACACTGCTGGAACTCAGAAGTGGGTAGTTACATGTGCGCTTTTCTATCTTTCTTCTTCTTCTAATTCCCCCTTCTTGGAATTTCTTGAGCAACTTAAAAGTGAATGGGCTAAAATTTGCTAAGTTGAATGGGCCAAATTAATGCTCGGAGAAGCATTTTATGTTGATTAAATGTTGTGCTAAACCTTTTGCCAAAGTTGCTTGATTGTGCCAGTAAACTTTTGTGTTGTTTTGGCCTCTTGAGAATATCTTGTCGGTATTTCTCCCGTGCGTCAAACTCAGATTACATGAACCATTGTAAGCCCTTTTAAAAGTTTTGTTGAGCAAATTGATTGGGGCCTTACACCTGTAAAAATCTACAGGTGTCTCTGGATATAAGTTTGTACAAGTCTCAGGTAACACAGGTTGTTACAATTCTATAAAAATCAACAGAAGTGGTTTTTGAATTGATTGGTTTTCAGCATGCCTCTGCACGAGGCAGCAATATGCTGAAGCATAGCTGTGTGGGCCCACATACACAGCTAAAGGTAGTTACTCAAAAGGAGTCACTAAAATACTTTCTGTTCAGGTGGAACTGAAAATAATGACAATGATGCTTTGCAAAATGGGTATGAAGATGTAGAACCCATTAGAAATGGTTTGGCCCCTGTAGGCTCACTGACAACAGTATTGTTCTCTGCATATCCTCTCTCCTGTATCCAATTCCATCCCCAATAAAAAATACTCACAGCTTCTCAAGCCTATGCTTCAGGTAACTCCTATAAATTCACTGTCCTGCAATGACAATAAGCAAGTAAATGCGTAATAGCACAAACTATACCCTGCAGCCTTTGCATGTTTTTGTAAAGATTTCCCAGTGGGACAAGATCTTTAACATCCTTTTCACACTTGCAACATGGGCAAAATTTAACCCTGCACAGTACAACAGTGCAATCAATGAAATGGGTACTTCAGATAGATGCTATTATTTAAATTAGTTTGTAAAGACAACCCAGCAGGTAGCAGTCAAAGTAGATTGGCAAGAAAATGAAACAGGGTACATCATACCTCCACTGCCAAAACACTTTGCTTTCTACCTAACTGGCAATTTGACAAAAAAACTTACTGGCGATGAAAAGTTACGAAAAGTTTTGTGCCAGCAATGTGTGTGGAATGTGCTGCAAAGCACTTTCTGCTTATGAAGTCTACATGTGTTCACAGTATGCAAGAAAACAAATGTATGCGCAGAAAATTACTCAATAGCAATCTGAAATACAAAAATCTCACTTCAATCTATTATATCTCTGGAAACAATTTAGGATAGTTATAAATGGCAATACCTACCTAGCTAACAAATGTATAATCAACTTCTGATTGAAACACTTCTCATGTCAGTTTTTAATTTTCTCAATTTGTTTTTTTAGTGTTGCAAGTGTTGCAATTCAACCAATTCCACTCAACAGTATGCAAAAGATATTAAGAAAACATGAGATTCATCAGTTTTATGTTCTGACTATCAAAATGGTGCATGTACAAGCTTGTCTAAAAACCTTTCAAGATTGCTATGAAGATCTATGTGTAAGTCTTACACGCCACAAAAGCAATGAATGTTACAACTATATTTATAAGCAAAACCCAACATGCCTCTTGTACACATGATATCAAGAAAAGAAGCTCCCTGTGTACATTTTATATTAAACACTGAGAATTTGAAGAAAATCCCATAAATCAAAAATGGTCTTTACAACTTAAGCTGTATCAGGTGCCAAAATCATAAATTAAAATTAATTCCAAAATCTTGTTCATTATGATAGGGAAATATTAAAGTGACCCTCCCTCTTCATTCTATTGAAATTACATCACCTCGCTATGTGGACAAGTCCCACATTCTAGCTTTTAGGCTTCAAACAAGCCCTTTCGATGGCCAATATTTTCTCAGTTCTTATTACACTACCAGCACACCCAGGCTCACCACAACTGTATCACCTATACTCCTTTTAAAACGCAACTAGGAAGATTCAATTTCTCTTGTCTCAGTCTTTTTAACTAGTAATGCCTATTTCTTAAGAAATTATTTCTTCCTCTTCAAACTTCCCCAATGAAGACAGCTTCTGCAACATTGTCTGCTCCTTCCAGAAGCGGTTCTGAAAGCTTTTGCAGGCAGCTCCCATTTCCTTCTTCAGAAGCCTCTGAAAATTGCTCCTCCAGTGTGCCAAGAATAAATTCTGCAGCATACTTCATATTACTGATCAGGTTGGAAGCTCCTTGCTTCACACAGTTGTCTGACACCACTGAAACTACTTACTGGACTCCTTCCTCAGGCTGTCCCTAAATTGGAGAAATTCACATGCTTGCATTTGCAGACCAAACACACTAGAATGACATTCTGAAGGCTGGGCAGGCTGTCAAGGTTACAGTACAACTATATACAAATTGCTCTGTCTCTGAATATTAATCATTTACTAGAAGACACATTATAAACTACATGTACTTATAATAATATCTGTCAAAATTGATTTAGACATTTTTTGTAAGAGAAGAAAGGAAAAGTTTTGCTAGAAATACATTTCACATATTGCTCTTAATAATATTAGAATTTATTTGAAGTAATTAACATAAAAACAAATTTACAGCTGAATTAAATTGAAAAAACAGAACAGGAACATTTACAACCAAGTAACAGACTAAAAACCAGAATGATAAAAAAAATTTAAAAATATTTTGTAAATATTTTTCTGTCTCATGGAACTACATACGTCATCAATAGATGCTAACAACTGAAGAACAAAAGGGCATGCTAATGCTAAGCATGAACGTGTTCTAATATTAGCATCTGCTTAACTTGCTTCAAAATGAAAAATAATGTTAACACAAGGAAGCTACTCCAATGAAAATAATTTAGGGGGTCAAAATAATTTTTCTAAGATTTCCATCACAAAACTCTCAAAACTATTTACAAAAGGAAAACGTAATTCACCCTATTCTCATTTGCTATCCATCCATCCTGCTTGAAATATGGATGAACTCAGAACTAAATCCTATTTTTTTTCTTGGAAGCATGAAGTAAAAGATTTTTTGATGTCCTTGATTTAACATCCAGTGGCACATTTCCTTGAGAAAGGCTTCTAATGAAGTTTCTTGACATACTCTGTTCTTGCTTCCTGCTCTTCATTTTAATTCCTAGTGAAGAAAGAAATGCTATTAGAAATAAGGAGACACTCATTCAATAAACGTAAGTAGAATTTAGACTACATGGACTTCTTTTTCAGAATACATCTAAATTTTTACACATTTCTTTCCTTTAATGAAAGCCTAATTTTAATATGCAAAAATGTAATCACTTTTAGCTCAGTAATCCAGTGTGTTAATTGAATAGAAAGTCCCATGATTACACCCTCAACTGACATGAGATGTTATCAAAAAGGCACAGTGGTCTATACAAAGATACAGAAATATGTAAAAATTTCATTAATCCTTCTTGTTATAGAATAGCATTGAAAAATGAACACTATGTCATTAGAGAAAGTCTTGTCTTTTAAATCAACTTTTCCTCTTAGGTATTTGGTTAAGGTTTATTCCCTTCTTGTAATGCACACTCTTGAAAATAAAGTGTATTTCACATTCAATTAAAAATTGAACAATCAAAAATTGATTCCCATTTCAAAACGTGCCTCTGCGTTACATAGTTTCTTAACTCCAGAGTAGTAATTGAATAGTGGTAACTTCATGACCCAGTCTGTTGTAGTAGACATTGATACTGATATAACCATGTATACAATTTGCCAAATAAGTAACTTGGTTAGACAGAGTTTAGACTCCGATATTCAGTTTCCAGAAAGCTTCTTGTAATACAACCTCAACATTTCTCATGAATGCAGAATAAGACATTTTCATATGTACTTGCTCCCTCATAGCAATTTTTACTTGAAAACATGAATGTGCTGTAAAACGGGTGTATTGCCTGTGCTACTGGAAAAAACTACACAATGGAAATGGTTTTTCACATTGCTTTTCTATTTCATAAGAAAAGCAGACTAAAATTTTAGAACTAATTTTGGATCTCCTCTAAACAGCCCAAGAAGATCATTAAGTGTATGTCCTCTCTATCTTTGAAGATAGAGAGGAAAAGGAGGCAATTGGGTAGAGATGAAGGAAAACCGTACAGATTTAGCATGTTAAAATCTGCTGCAGGTGCCAAGCACTAGAGAAGGCAGAGGCTTCTATAAAATTATGAAGACATTTGTGAACATTGGCTGAAAAAATTATTTGTAACTAATTTTATTACAGAAAAGACTTATGCACCTCAGAGAGAAGCCATATAATTGAGGCAAACTTTCACAGAATAGAACTTGCTACTATTACCAGCAGTATGTTAGAAGCAAAATAATTTTTTCTCAGTTATTGTTTTTGCCCAAAATAGCCCCAAATTTTAACAGCAATAAATCTCTGAAAAAAACCTGTTATCTATTACAAAAAATCAGTGTGGTGGTGTAAAATAAAGCAGACAATTAAAAACAGGCATATTTCCTGATAAACCACATGGGCAAAGACAAAATTGGTAATTAAGTTCACCAAATTTCTCAAGAAGTACATAAACTATTTTAGATAGAAGACCTTGACTCTTGGGGAAAAGGTTTTCCCAACAACCTGGTAATAATATTGAATTTTGATTAGATACTATCTGTATAACTGACATTCTGATTTTTTTTTTTAATAAAGGGGATATACTGTTCAAACCAATGGCTTAGTATACTATCACAGCAATACATGCTAATAAATTGGCAAAACAAATAGAGTAGCAATCTTAATTTTGCACTTCCTGCATAATCACTGTTACCAACGCAGTGTCATTCATTTAAGCTCTCACACTTACCAGCCACTTGGGGTACTCGCAAGGCTGCGTGGCTTAACAAGACGTCCTGTCGAATGCGTTTTGCAGAAACTGGGTCTTCCCGGCTGCCCAACACAGTGTTTGATGTAGAACTGGAAAAGTTGCCAGAAAGGAGTTTGCTTTCAGTACAGTCACTAAGCTTATTACAGTAGTTTAGGCCTTGCAATGTAGAAATTCTTTAAATATTTAAAGTGTTCATAGAATCATAACAGAATGCAAAGAATAAACTAATTCATTATGTATATCTATGGATACTATTCCCTGTTTCCCTTTTTAAAAATTTGCAAAAATGCTTCAACTGTGAAAATAAGAACTAATGTTGCCACTTGCATTAAAAGGCAGGACAACGTGTCACATTTTTTTTTTGAAACTACAGAAGCCAGTTTGATGGTCATCACATACAAACTATACTAAGAAATAATCTTAAGACATGTTACAAAATCCTTGAAATGACCAAGCTGTGTTTATTGAACAAATCAAATTTTCTTATTGCTACAATAACTTTTCTACAGCCTCCAACACAGTTGGAGGGGGTGGCTTCATAGCAGACAATACTTTTTAACTAGGCTGCAGGAAAACTGTTACAGCTTCAAATTCATTAAAACAAAACCTCTATATTTTATCCATAGCATTTTATGTGATGGACTTAAGGTCTACTGTGAAAATTATGAACCTATCTGATCTCACCCTCTTGCAATTGCCTCACAAACTTCCTCAGTTCCACTCTGCAAGACAGCCTCATAAACAAGCTAAGCATATTTATGTCCCAAGTTCCTATGTTTTTCCTATTCCTGTAACAAATATTGCACTATTTCCACTTTATAGTCCCCTAACTCACACTAATTTTCTGTCTAAATGAAAATATATAGCAAGCAGCAAATACTAAGACTTTCCTTGTGCCAGTCCTAAAAATCTACTCATGCATGCTTCTTGCAAGAGAACTTATGCCAATAAGAATGCAATGTTATTTGGTAAAATAGTCCCTCTTATGACTGACTTGCCTCTTATTCCTTATCCTCTAAATACAACTGTTTCAAATTATACTTCTAATGTGGACAACGTGACTGAAGTTTTTATTTTTATTCTAACATTAGTAGAGATGAATGACTAGAGCAAACCACTTCAATCAGGGAAAGCATAGGAGAGAAAAGAGAGAAAAAGAAAAGAAGAAAACAGAATAAAGGCACTCTCTGAAAAGTAATGAGCATATTCCTTTCCTGCTTCACAAATATGTTTTCTTTCCTTCTTTTCATCATCAACTGCTAGACAAAACCATAAAGAATTTCAGTCTACAGACAAGTTACTGAGGCAGAATGATCTCTATAAAAGGAACAGAAGTTGTGGGATTTTTCTGTAGTGTAATTCTGACTTGGAAACTGGGAATTACGTTTGAGACACAAAAGAAACAAAGTGAGCAGAAAGAGCTAGTCTTTTGGGAAGAAATAAGCATATATATATATGTTTTAAAATTATTACACAGTTATTAAAAAAAAGTACTTTAAAAGCCTGTTGGAGAAGTTTTATCTTAAGACTAGATAAATCAGGCTCCAAAAGTTCCCACACCTCTCCCTAGAGAGAATGTAGAAAAAACTAGCTTGGTTTCAGAAACAAGTGATTTATTTTGCTAAATTCACAATCAGCTATTTGAAAATGCGAGCAGTGCCTCTTTTCTCATCCTAGAGCAAAAGAGTTTATTCCTCATCCGAGCAAGACAGTTCAGAACAGTAATTGATAACAATTAGAACAGTAACATGAAACTAGACCAGATGAATCTAATGTCCTAGGATAATTCTCTATTTTAAAGGTGTTAATAAACAAAAAGGTGCTCAAGTTTCTTCCATGTCCTGTGATCCATCTATAGACTTGTTCCAACAGTCTTGAGATATTCGCCATAAGACCTGTGTGGTGGTAGCTCCACTCACTGTCTAGCAACAGGTAACTTGTAACATGATTTTAAAAAAAGTTGTATCAATTTTTGCTTTTGGAAATAGGAAAAAAAAAAAAGACCACCTGTTTCATCAGCTGTTCCATAGCTAAACAGGTTTTAAATACATTAAATAAACCCAAAACCAACCAACCAAAGAAATAAACGCACAAAAAAATTACAATTCAACTTATTGTCTATTCAGTTTCAGCTTTTCTGGTGCTCCTACTAACAAGCCTCTTTTAAGGTCATAAATCAGAAATGATGATATGAAAGTTCTTCATGGAGCAGATTGCAAAATTTAAGTCGCAATATATGAGACTGAAAATGAATTATCAGAAAAACAAAGTTGATCACGTAAGTATTGTCATATATATTTTTTTCCCTGCTTTCTATTTTGGTAGATTCTAATGTGTTCCAGCAAAGGCAGAACGTTTTCAAAAAATTTAGATTTTTAATTGATGATGAAATTTCTCTTTTCAGAGTTATGAGCCATCTTTCTATTTTGAGTAGACAGCAGCTACACAAGACATGATATTAATTTGTAATTATTAAAACAGAAGGTCTTAAACCAAGATTAAAAAATAATCTACTGAAGTTACCTGGAAAAACAAAAAAAATTCAATTTAATTCAAACATATTTGAATCAGAACATGTCATATGCAGGTCCAAATGACTTGTATAAGATGTTTTCAAATTTGAAATAGAATATCAAAACTGAAGTAAGAGCATAAGAAACAAAAACTCATTTTGTATAGAAGGGTTAGTTTAATCTTACCTTAATACTTTTCTTTTTCTCTGAGCAGCTGAAGTCATTGCCATATACGAGGGTTTCTCAAATACTGGAGCAGAATTTTTGTTTCTTAAGGAAGAAAGATCAAGTCTGAAATAAAGGAATCACATTTTTGTAAAACATATTCTTGGTAAAAGTCAAGTCTTAACTGTAAACAAATATATGGTAAGTTGAAAACCAAAAGTGGAAATTAATTTCATTATTGTTACTTGAGGTAGCTTTGCAGAATTCAGACATACACAGCAGCTTTAAGCATGGCGTTTCACAATGTAGTTAAGTATCCATTTTAGAGACAGGAAACATAAGGTCTAGAGAAAGTAACTTGCCTGAGGCATCACAATCAATTAAAAAAATGCTGTATTTTCTTTTTGGTACATATCTTATAAAACAGGATAAGCTTTCAACTTCATTTGTTGTCACTAGCATACTACTGTTTTCAAATAATGGCAGAATTGAATCTCATGTTGATCAAAATTGATGGTTTGATTTACAAAATGTTGGGTTTATTTATAAAATGGATATAAATGGAAAAACCCAGCTGTAAAGACAGACAGGATTAAATTATTTGGTAAAGTTTCTTGCCCATATGAAAGGAAAATACCTTTGCACAATGCTATTGCTGCATGGCTGTGACTCCTTCACAGATGAGTAAGTAGACATTTCAGTTGTTTCAGCTGTACCTTCATAGAGAATTACTGTTGAGTTCATGACATCTTCATTGCACTCTGGGATTACATCACAGGTAGTGTCCATAATACTGGCCTTTTTGACTGGCATATCTGTACTACATGCACTGACTTCCTCTAGGCCTGTGAGGTGTAAAGCCTTCTTTACCACGGTCTGAGTACAGAAGCTTTGTACCGGCTTTCTGCAAGAGTCTGGTGTATAGACTATAGGGCAGACTTCCTTGACAAGAGAATCCTCCAGGTGGTGGAGGCTGCATTGTTTGGAGGCAGGTGGACTTGGAGCTACGACTGGCGAGTCCATTAACTTCCTTCTAGTTCTTTTCTGTGGTGGTTCTGTATATTCTAATACTTGTGTATTTTTATTCATTTCTTGTGATGGTGTACCAAAAGAGGTGCCTGTGAAACATAAGTAACAATGGTTAGCACATCTAACTGTACCTACTACTTAAATCTTGTGTTTTCCCTCCTCTTCCCTGCTGAGATATTAGCAGAAATTATTAAAAATACTATTTATTTCATATTCATATCAACTTGATCATATAAGTGAAATTATTTCTATTGCAGCATTGTCTAAGATGGTATTTGCTCTGTGACACTCAAAGTATTATAAACATGCATAGGTTGGTGTAGTTAAGCTCAGAGGTTATACAAATAATCACAAGTAAGGTATGACACATGACAAGAGGGAACAGAAGAGTAAGACTACTGAAAATTATTGCACTACCATGATAAAACTCATATTTTAAGGTGGTACAATCAAAGTAATCTACAGCTGACTCTTGATCACAGCCATTTTTTCCCCCAGTGAGTACCATGCAGAATAATGAGAGGCTGTTGAAAAAGGAATGACACAGGACCATTTAGAGGGACAAAATTATCTGACACTGCAAATGAGAAAGTAGGGTTTTGGAAAGGGGGACACAAAGAAGTTACTAGGATTCTCTCACCCTACTATATCAAATGTGGGGAGCAAAGCTCTTGAATAACAACTTCCCCCACCCTCAAAAATAAAGCAAGCAATACAGTGTAATTGGCCACTCTCATTCATCCTGATTTAAAATACTTTTCGTGAAGTGTCATAATGTTTTTATTTTCAAGCAGGTGGTAGTAAAGGCAATCTCCAAAGTAAGATGGAAAAGGCCTTTCTTTTATTCAAGTTTTCAGTGAAGGAGGATCACAGTTCAGATGGGTAAGCAACTGGTGACTTACACAGCTAATAACAAAAAAAATTTCAGAATTTCTTTTTTAAACAAATCAAGAGCAGGAGAGGGCTGTCAAAACCCCAAGTGCTTCTATATCTAGCTTCCAGTGCAAATTTAAGAAATGAAGCCCAGTATCCTTAAAATGCTTATGGATTGGCTCCCCTTCAGCTGGCAACCACAGATGCATACTTCTTTCTGCATTGCCTACTCCATACTTATGAGCAACTAAACTGCAAAAAGAACTCCTGCTTTTTAAATTCATCCAAGTTACTCAGGAATTAGCTACGGTATTCCTAGAACAGTGTTGATAAATATTTATTTCTTCTAAATTTCATTCTATTTTTGCCTCAGACTAAGAAAGCTAGTTTGAACTCCTCAGTCTGAATGCTTCTATAGTTCTCTCTCATGTGTTAACATTTAGGGCATTTTAACTGTTCCAAAAACATTCTTTGAACAGGACAAAGATTGATTAAAAACATGTATGTCTTGTATTATTTTACCTCCACAAGCTTGATTTGTTACAGAATGCAAGACAAATAGCTGCAGTTTTTTCCCTGCTTACCACTTCTCAGGCCCCATTTAATTTTCACCTCATTGACCAGTTGCAACCCAATTTGCCAAGATGCTTTAAAAAAGCCAATTTCCCAAGTACCCTCAGAAATCATATATCTTTAGGAGAAGGCCCAAGTAAGATCCTCATTGAAGAAAAGCCAATGAGGGATGATCTCGACACTGTTTTTGCCTACACACTTTGGTACTAGACATGCCAGACGATTGGATACCCAGCTACATGAGATGATGCCCAATTAGAAGACACAAAATAGAGCTATAAGAGACAGCAAAGGCTTTAAAGACCACAAAGAGACCTAGACATGTTCCAGGGGGATAGAACAGGTAGTATCAAAGTGTGTACAGGAGCAAGTAAATTAGATGGTTAGGTACAGGCCACAAGTCTATTCTACATTGCCACAACCTCAATAATGAAGCCATTGAAAAAACAAAGCTAACATTTATTCCTCACTTAGGGGCTTAGTGTCAGAATGAACAATGTTTAAATTGCTTATGGGAAAAGTAGTGTGGACAACTACATGAACAATTACAATTTTATTACATGAATGATTACAATTCTATTATGTTGCTTCCAGCTTTGAAGAAACACATACATGAAAAACTTGGGCCTGAGCTGAGAGGACTACCTGACATGAAATAACTGAACTGTGAATTTGTCCATGTGTGCACCTATGTATAGTTCACTTTATGTACGTAAAGGACTTTTACTTTGCTAAAATGAAAAATATATTATTTTCTTATACCGCATTTAATCCATGGCCAGCTTTCACCAGGTGAAATGTGGCAGGTTGTTGAGATGCAGTGCCTTGATTGTAATCTAAGCACTAAGTTAATTCACGATATTCTCCATGAGTAGTGGAATAGAAATAGCAGTAAAACAGGGCCTGAGTGTTCCCCAAATAATCTTTACCTCCACCCAAAATAAAATAGGCCCACTGTGATAAAGACATATTTCTGCAAGACTTGGTAGGATTTAGTAACAAACAAGAAACTTAATTATGAACAATTTAAAACACCTACTCTTTGACACTACCAACAATGCTATGCTTCATTAAAGTGCTTGCTTTTTAATTTTGTTTTAATGAGTACAATATATACTTCAGTGTAATAGACTAACAAATCTTTAAAAAAATTCTAGTCATCACAACCAAAAATTGAATCAAAATCTTTTTAAAAAGACTTTTGATGTCTTATATTCTTAAATACAAGAATAAGGTTTATATAATCTAGTGTTTGAAATAACTATCCATTAAACGCCTCAGGACACATTTCAAATATTCATTTATTAGTTTTTACTCCTACTTATATGCATCTGAATGCCCGTTTCAGGAAAAATAATGGTTAGAATTCTATTAGTTCATCGTTACATTAGGACAGGGAGGTTTCAGTTTCAGAAAGTTTGCTCACTGTAAGACACTGAGGTTTTGCTAATGTCCTAAAGTTACTAGAAGGAAGTCTGATGGAGAAACATTTTGGTGGGAGTGCCAAGGTTTAGAAGCTTCTACAGGCCTAAATATTGGAAGCATTTAAAAATTAACAGTAAATGGTAGCATTTAAATCATTAACTAAATACATAAAGAACACAAAGGTACTGCCAACATAAATAATTTGATGAATTCCATCATAATGGACAGCATTTTGTAGTGTAATACAAGTAAACTAATAACAATAGTTGCAGGAATTCTATATAAAGCAAACCTAAGATGTTAGCAAAAACAAAGACCTATTTTTAAAATCTATTTATTTCTGGAATAAAACTCATTGTAAAACTAAGTTAAAACACAACAAGCTTTTCTTGTCATTAAGGTGTTGGAAATCATATAAAATACTTAAGAAGTGTCCCTCCCCACAGCTTTTTGTGAAAATATTATGTTGCTCCTAACACAGTAAACAGGTAAACAAATATCACCAGCAGTATCATATTCAACTTGGCTTCACTAAATAAAAATCAAACATGATGCGACAAAAACAACTCCAAAATCCTAATTCCACTTTAGCTTGTTGTTCTACTGTATACCTCCAAACAGTTATGAGCTCAAGTATATAAAAATACAGCAAGACACATTTGGACCCACAAAATAAAGAATTGCCAGTATTTCTATTTCCATCTTATTAAGGAAGAAAGATACTGAAGCTAGTTGCTAACTTTTTCGCAAGTACTTTTAATAGCTGAGAAGCTTATGTAAAAGGGACTCAGACAATAGAAGCTGCTACAGAAACTAGTTTACTACTTCCATAAATTTCTAAATACACAGTACTGAAGATGATACAGTGGAGAACCAAGCAGGGCTATTTATATTTCCTTAAAGAACAAATCTAAATAGTCCCTGAATGGATGTCTAATGGTAATCATTAAGTATTGTCATTATTTTCCTATTGAAAGATAAACAACATGCTCCAACTATAAAAAAAAATATTTCAAACCTGTTCCATAAATAAGGCAGAGAAATTATGTTTATAGTCTATATTTGCTTCATGTTTTATAGGTAATTCAATCTTTTGCATCAGTATCATCATAATTCAGTAATATTTTTTATTTCATATACAAAAATGAATCACTTATGTACTTTACAGAACAGCCACAGTTAACCTGATGAAGTAGTTTAAGAGAAAAATTTGGAAGTTTTATTTCCTTAACTAGTACTTTCAGCTACAATGTTTCTCTTTAAAAATTAACATTATTCCAAATATATTTTAGAGAAGCGATCACATATTTGCTGATCCTTAATTTCAGGCTGATGTTTATAAAAGATATTTGTCAAAATTCTTTAAGATACTAGTTAAGAGATTCACTCAGAAATTAAACATAAAAGCCATCATTGACTGATCAACCACCCCCATCCAGTGATAAGAGGTGGTTTTGTTCCTTAGTTTGTTGTATCATTTGTCCCAAAGGACTACTCAGAAGTACTGATTTATCTGACAAGAAACATAGCAATATCAGGTATTTACAGCCCAGTGCATTAATACGAGACGCAGAATGCACTATGTGTGAAACATGAGTCACAGCAAAAGTTAGAGCTCATGGCAAAACAACTCTGATGAATTGAGTCAGTTCTAATTGACATTAGGGACAAAATAATGGCCCAAACTTCCCTTCTTCTGGAATTCATGCTAATACATGCATAACAGGATTATTTCTGGAAACTCTGCTAAATTAAGTCCATCAGGTTGTTCTGCTAAAGTGAAATTAAATATTAATGTATTCATTTCAACAAACATTTCTGGGCTACCACTGATTGATCAAATTACAATTCTAACATACGTTTTCATTCTTTTAACAACTGACTCACGGAATTCCAAATTGCAAATGATGTCTAGTCAATGCATTTCAATTACTTAATATTCCTGTGACCCAAAGGCATCATCACTGTGATGGCAAGTTTCACAACAGTTTCAGAAACAACAGCTGTGAACTGAAAAAGGCTCAAATCCAGGCTGCATTCTTGCAAGTCCCAGTGATCAGGTGTACAGTTTAACACAGCATGAGAAAAAATACTTAGAAGTCGCATAAGACAGTATGAAAGAGCTGCTTAATAAGACAAATCTTTCCTATTCCAGACACACGCTTTTCCTGCTTTTAATCAAATCTTTTACTGTGTACAACTATACCCCAATTCTTTCTGCCATACAAAATAAAAACTGATTTTTCAGATCAGAGTGTTTGTGACAAGGGGAGGCAATGGGTGCCTTTTTTTTTTCTCCTATAAATCAATTCCATTCTCTCAGTGGTAATGTACAGTAAGGCTTCTGGAAATGGGATGCTTGAAACAGTGCCAAGAACTTCCCCATTCACAGAAATACTTGCAAGTACCAGTCAGAGCTCTCCACCCCTCAGTCTGAATTCTGAATACTGTATGGCTCCCCATTAATGAACACTTAAGAATGGATGCCCAAATACATTCTTAAATGAACTTGTTTCCATAGCTTGTGCTTTCTTTGATACAAACAGTTAAATTGTTCATGGAATTGCACATTTATGATTACGTGAAGCATACAGACGCTTAATCTAAATTTTTAATATGTGCATCAAAAAAGAGAAGATATTGGAAAGCCAGTGTTTTCTGTAAAAAGCAACAATTTTAACTTATAATTAAGGTCAGGATTTTACATAAGGTTTCAAAGACTAAAGGAAAAACAAGATAGAAGGAGGCCAAGTCCTGTAGTGAAGTGCTACATGTGCTTTGGCAAACCCTATGAACTTCAATTAGCTTTCACTAGAAATCAAAAGTTGATTCACAAGAATTGGCTATCTTGATAATTTGAACATAGAAACAGATACTGAATGAATGGCCAGAGAGCATATTTATCTATTCCTCCCACACTAAGACTTTATATTATTTCATATGAGATGCTTTCTATGGAAGAAATCTTCATTAGAAACAAAGATTTAGGCCTTACTGCAAATCCACTGAAATTCTTTGCTATTTTGTAACTCCTGATAGGAAGAAGGATCTTATAACAAGATAAGATCAAAATCAATTAATATAATAAAGTAAGAACATTTACAATTGTATTCCAAGAACTTATTTCTGTAGAAGACTTAACAAAACCTAGAACAAATCCTCCTACCCTTTCACCTTTGCTATCCTTCTCTTTACAATTTTTAGATTCTTTTTCCACATCAATTACTAGTTTGACTTCCTTCTTCAGGACCAGCTAGCAAATGTAGTTAATTCCTAAGAACCACACAAGAAGTTAAGGTCCTGCTTTCATAGTTTTACCTGTTCTGAAGAAATCATGTAGCTGCTTTGACCTTTCGGAGACAGTGCTTGTAAACAGAAAAGTTATTTATATGACTTAAAATACTTTAATTTTTATGTGAAAACAGCCAATAACAATTAATTTGCATTTGAACATTGTCATGGTTCTCTCAAAGAACTGCAGGTAAAAGTTTAGTGTCATTAAAAAAGTTTCTGCAATGATTACTGCCTCATGTTCTGCAACACCCAGAATTCAGCACTGTCTTTACATACAGGTGGTTTCCTGCATCACTACCAATTTAAACACATAGTAACTAAACAGGGACCTGTAGTTTGTTAATTACTGAAACTTCCAAATATGGATAAGGCACCGATACTTACGGCATGGGGTGTTTGGTCTGCTCACAAGCTGTGGGAATGAAAAGATAGCTGACATTTCTGCTTCATGGTTTTGATTTTGATTCTTTTCTTCAGTCTGGTCAGCCCAAGCTACCGATTTTTGTCTTTGAATCAGCTGCTCAACCTCTGCATATTCAGTCTCACTTGAGTCGTTTGTTAACCCAGCTTCTTTCAAAATCAGGTATTGCTTGCGAAGAACTGGAAGTGCAGTATTTAGCACTCTGTAAAACAGCAAGAGGCAAGACAAGTTCGCTTAAGAAAACAATTTTAACCCAGAAAACAAAAAAGTTTGAGAAAAATCTTGCTTCTGCTTCAATTAAAGCTACATTCTCTAAATAGGTCTTCTCAAGTCACAAGTGTCAGAATGTAAGTCTTATCACACCTGCCATGAAACCATACTTACTTTTCTGTTTGCTTATAATACTGATCTTGAAGAGACACCAGAGACAACATGTGTTCAATCTGGGCTTTCAAGTCCTGAACTTCTAGGTTTAAAAGGCAATACTGCAGATCTTGAAGAAGTTCCTTTTGGAAATTAGGAATAAAAATGAAAATCAAACAGCTGTACATCAAACTGGTAGGAAGAAACTAAAATTTAAACTAAAAGTAATATTAGATCACACTATATTGAAAAGTAAAGATGGAGTGGAGCTATATTGCTATAATAAAGTCTTATGGTAAAAAAGTATGAATTATTTGATTTTTATTTACATGCATAAATGTAACTTTGTAGATTCCTTTGATCAACAGTGTGCGTGGTGAAATTAGCATTAAGAATCCAACAGGCACACATGGATGCTTATCTACGCATGCCCAAAGGTCTTTGCCTCTTTCTGCTTACTCTCCCCATATATTTAACTTTATTTCAATTACTAAGCTGTTCTTAACTCAGAGGTTTTACCCTTTTTCCAATTTTCCTCCCCATCCCCAACTATGACAAAGTGAAAGGCATTTTACTTTTGGAATACACCCGTCTTGATCCAGAAGGCGCATTTCATTTTCAACACGATGAAGCCATTTGGTATTTTCCTCAAAAAGATTGGTCTCCTCTTCTTTTTTCTTCTGCATGCGTACATAGTGGCTATTAAGTGCTGCAAGCCTTTGATCCCGCTTGCAAGTGGCCTTAAAAAAAAAATCCCCCCCCCCGCAAAAATAATCAGCATTTAAAGTGGAAACTTTCAAATTATGTTCACCATGTTCTCTTTATATATAAAGATTTTTTTTCCTTACTTTTATGTAACATAACCAAATAATTCCTAGTAACTCAAGGATGAATATGAAGAAGCAACTTTTCTTTTTTCCTTATGCAAAAAGCCTGCTAAAGGATAAAGCATCGGGTAAAACGAAAATCCTCTATCTTCAAACATCAAATTCTTCTGATGTTTGTACCATTTCTGAAATATGACAACTAAAAGGCACAAAAGCAGCAACAGCACATAGGATACGAGCAAGATAGTGTCCTTACAAGGCAAAGGGTAGCAAAGGGTACTCTTTCCTATTCAGAAGACAACTATACTCTGCTGTTTACCTCAAGAATTAGGTCACTACATCAACAGTCATAGAGGAGGGATAATCTGTGTCCCCTTTTAATTAAATAATTATGCACTAATTCATTACAAAATTACTTAAGCAAAATGTACACAAATATACCAAAATGAAGAGATGATACCCTGCACTACATTACAGAAAACTCACCTTTTCTACTCTTTCTTCAGAGCACATCAGTTGAATTTGTTCATGACATTGAATCTGGTAACATTTCTTTAGTGTGTTTTCTTTCAATTTCTTTTCCACCTTGAGGTATTCTTTTCTGATTGCCTCACGGTTTGCAAACACATTTTTAAGGATTTCTTTGTATCTAAAACCAAAGGATAGTAATTAATTATTTACTGAAGACTTTTTATGCCCACCTCCTTCGGTAGGGGAATCTTCAATTCCAAGTTAATAAAAGAAATTAAGATAAAGAAATTAAGAGGAAATGAGTAAAGCCTATTATAGATGAGCAGTAAATAAAATGTCAGTACATCTGTAAGGATTTTAAGTATTTGAACTGAAAATAAGATGTGAAATTTTGAAGGAGTCACTAAAAATAAACCTTGTCATACTTATGAAGACAACACTGGGATTTAAAAAAAAAGACTTATGTGAAGAAGCTTTAGATGCCTTTCTCTAACTCCAAAAGATACTAAATACCTATGTTCTCTACTTCTTACATCAATTCATTAAATAGATCAGACTACTGATGCTATAGACACACAAGGTGTTCAAAAAACCTGCTAGCTATCCTCAAAAAAAGGAAAACCACAAACATCTTCAGTTGTTCACTTTCCCTGAAGTAGTTTTACAATTTTCATCACTAATGGACAACAAAAATCAGAACATTCATCATGTTTTAACACATACTAGGCTAATAGAGGGGAAAACCAAACTAGTTGTAGATGGTACTCAAGGAGTTATTGAGTAACCATTATCTGGTTACCCTTAATCTGCAACACAAACACAAGTCAGAATAACAAGAATAAGAAGACCTGGAAGCATTGCCATACTGCAATATAACTTTCACTCGTGGTACTTTCTCACTTCACTCCTGAATTCTGAAAATGTTTCAGTACAGAATGGCCAAAAAGATACTGTATATCTCAGTAATGACCAACCTCACATACAAAGTATTTAATTACATCCTACGTTATTAGAACTTTACATAAAAATAAAAGCACACTTTAACATGCATGCGTTCTAAAGACATGCAACATTTGAGGTTATACAGATTTTAATATTAAAAAATGCCCATAAAATTAGAAACTGTAAAAATGCTAAAAAAACCCAGGTTCAACTCCAGAACAAGTTGAAGAGACATTCTTGTCATGTAATTGACTTCTTGCCAGTGTTTCAGAAGTAGCAATTTTATTTCACAGCCTAAAGTTTGAATAACTGAGTCTCTTATTCTAGTATTTTATTACTCTCCTTTTAAAAAGAAACAGAATTAAGAAAGTAATTCTTCTCCACAGACTTAGAAATACAAGAGTTCTCCCTAAATGTCTAAAGGATGCTGTCATATCTAGGTAAAAATGTGTACTAAAACACTCATAGAATTTAGAAGTATTATTTCTTTAAGGAACAATAATAGGTGAATGGTTGGACTCTATGATCTTTTTCTAACCTAAAAGATTCTATGATAATGAAACAGTCAGCTGCAGAGTATCAGAGTTCTTACCCTATGCTGCTCCTATCTATACCACTATAGTATCGATTGCACACTGCTTGGAGAATTTTTGTCCTCTGTAGTATCCATAGAAACATGGTTCCTCCCAGCTGCTTGGGAAACACAGCCATAAGGAATCAAAGTAAATCCTTTCAGTTTCCATCATAGTAGAAAGCTGGGTATAATTCAGACAAGGGTGCAGATTCTGATTCTATGTACACTCCTTATGAGGAGCCATTACTGGTAAACCAACTTCTTGTGTACATATATTCACCAGTGTTCCAAATATAGCATAAAGCATAGAAGCCTTTGTCAAGTTCCTGCCTTGAGCTGGATTCAGTCTTTCAATAAACACAATTCTGTTCTTATGGAGTTACCTTTACCTTCCAGTCTTCACTTGAAAAATTACAAAGTTATTCTGTAGGCATATCCAGGGTATGAACCCCCTATACTACCTAGTCTCAAAGAGTTCAAGGTTGTAGCTCTTCAGCCAATGTCCACTGTCTACCTCAACAGGCTCAAGACTTGAATGGTTGGCAGACAACCCGTCTCCAAGCTTTAGGCAGAAGGAGGAATGACTTTTAGGTTTGAAGAAGCAAGTGGTATACTCAGTGAGTCTCTTTCAGATAACAGTGACGCAAAAATCATGGGTAGTTGGACTGAAATACAAGATTATGGATAAGGCTCTCTTCCCTGTCCCAACTCAAAGGGAGAAGGCAGCACAATACCTTCAAAACCTGTAAATGAATGTGGGAGAAATCAACTCATTATCCACACCATCAGTATGATGGCCCTGGCAGGATATTCACGAGAAAGAAGAGAATGAGACATCCATATAATTTCTGATATCCAGAGGGAATGGGATAGGCTTATGTTTGGCCCTATGGATATACCATAACAATAAAATGCAAACAAACATCCTCTGACTAGCAAATCTTAGCATAGAATATGTCCAGCCTTTCAAAAAGATATTTTAGAGATCTTGCCCTTGACTGACTCTTCCCACACACAAAGAATGAAATAAAGGGCAAACCACAGGAAATTAAATCGATCTTAAAGACATACAAAAGTGCAAAAATATGCAGGAAAACTGTCAGAACTATCAACATGACTTAGAAGCCCACACTTTTGAAAATTAAATTTAAATAACCTGAATGAAAGGGTTTATTGAAATGTCTGGAATACCACTAAAATAAAGCACAGTTAGAGAACATCTTGCTTTGAATGGCTTTTTACTTCACCTCAGAAAATTTTCCAGGTTAAAAAAATAGCACATTCAAAGAGCCAAATAAAAAAAAAAGTTAGCTGAATCAACTTAGGTGACTGTCAGAAATACAAGATGAGATATGCAGAGACACATCCCAAAAGTCTTTTGCTCCAAAACCTACCCTCTTCATGGAATACAGTGGCTTCTGCAACAAACTCATACTTCACATTTCAGTTTGTAACTTTTTATGTTCTCTCATGGGACTGTCACATGAGAAAAGATAGACAGAAACATTACCAAGAAGAAAAAGAGGCCAAGAAATATTAAAGCAACAGAAAATAAGGAATCTACAAACATAAACTGAACTCTTTGTAGAAAAACTTCCAGATTTCGTCACTCTCAAACCTTGCAGGAAAGATACCACTTGAATTAGTGTCTGCCAACAGTCGCAAGAGCTGCTGTCATTTATGCAAACTACATTCTGCCTACCCACAAACACAACCTGTTAAGAATCTTTGCTGGAAGCCAGCATTCATATGCTCCTTCCTGTCACATGTCATTTCCTGCATCCCCCTTTTTCATTTTAAATCCACCACCAAATTGTTCTAAAAAGAAGCAACATGTTAGGCAAAGCCATACCTAGATCTAAGTAAAGCAATGTTAAAATGAGGAAACCAATACTGAAGAGAGTAGGTTTGTTTTACAAATGCTTTTACAAGTTAGACAAACTCCAGCTTGGAAGCAAGCTCATGGATGGGATTAATTTACCTTTCTATTTCCGCTTGCTGGTTGTTTGAAAGTTCTGCAGTATTATGATTTTCAGGAATGCTTGCTTGCTTTTCTTCATATTTTCTCAGTTTCTCCTTCAACATTAGGATCTAAACCAAAAGAAGCACCTTTCAGTTAAAATATAGGCTTTTTTTTCGAAACTATCATTCTGTGCTGCTATTGAACAGCTTTACAAATGGCACCAGGTGATATTCCTCTCAGAAGACAAAATTTTCTTACTTCAAAATACATTAGAACCATATTACCTAATAGATTCAATCCCATAAACTATTTTTTATATTCACCGTTAACAGTTAACCTTTCAACCTCTTAACAACAGATTTGTACACATACCTCTTGCTTTTGTTCATTGCAAATTTTAGCATACTGGCTTATGTAACTGTCCAAACTAACAACGTTGCTCTTCAACTGTAAAGAAACAAGTTAGAATTTAAAGGTGGCTCTTTCATGTTTTCAAGCATAAGAAACACATTGTGTATAAGTACTACGTAGTTACACATACACTATATTATGAGAAAAGAGATTAATAAAATCCTGACTTGCACAACAAGAACATGACTGTCAGCTTTTGCTGTCAATCTGTTGCACACCCATGGCCAGGACATTTCCCTCAACAAATCAAAAATAATTACATTTACATGTGCAAGCATGTTTTGCATTCATTCAGATTAGTTCTACTATTTAATGTCTATCTTGTGCATTTTATTATAAAAGCTACCTTTAAGGACGCAACAAATGAAAACTACAGTGAACTCTGTATTACATAAAAAGAACTAGAAGCTGCAATAAAAAAAGATGATGAAAAATAAAATTAAAGCAATAGAGAACAGAAACAGGACATTCCAGCTTTTCATTTATCAATACAATCTCGCCGAGCTTCTTGACTCCAGCTGAATTCTACCTGTACAAACCTGGACTGGCTCTTGTACAACTGGCCAGAAATTTCTTTAATATACTTTACAGTTCTCTGAGGAAGTAATAGCAAGATACTAAAAAAGGATGTGAATTCTACCAGCTGAGGATTATTTCTAAATTTCATGCTCACAAAACAAACTATTTCAAACCGGCAGCACCATCTCATTAATGAAGTTATGTTGCTTTTAGGCCAGATCTAGGATCTACTCTGTATCTACTACACCTATCACTCAGATAAGGAAGAGCTGACCGTAAAGAAAGAAGATGAAATGGAACAAAATTTTGACATAAAAGTGAAGAAAAATATAATATCCCAAAAGAAATAATTCTTCTTTTAATACTACATTATTGTACTTTGACAAGAGATCAATAAAAACCAATATACTCACAGAAGACTTGATATCCTTTGCTCGGTTTGCATACTTAAGAGTATTATAGGTATCATCATAAAACAAAGAAGATGGGCTAATAGCAGCTATCATTATTGTCCGGCAATTTCCTCCAAGAGAATCTTTCAATAAACGAGTAAGCTTGCTGTTTCGATAAGGAATGTGTTTCTTGCTCTAAAAAGAGTCAAATATATTTTTATGGTTTAGTCAACTGTACTTTAAATAAAAGTCTGCTTAGAATTTCAACAGTGACACGAAACATGACAAACAGCCATGAAACTTTTCTTTGACATAACTAATTTTTCTTAAAATTATCTATACATCTTAAACAGTTTAAGTCTCTTGGAACTGTTCAACACCTTTACAACACCTGTATTAGCTAGGTCACTTTCTGACGTCTGGATATGTAACTCCTATTTTTGTGATGGGGCAACTAACAGAAAAAGTAAACTACATTAAACTACTTTCAGTTTACAAAATCATCCAGATTGGGAAGGACCTCTAAAATCCCCCTAGTTCAGTCCCTCTGCTCAAAGTAGGGTCAGCTAGAGTAAGATGGCAAGGACTATGCCCAGTAGGGTTTTGATTATCTCCAAGGATGGAGATTCCACAAACTTTCCAGGCAACACATACTCTGCTTTATGAAGCTACAGAATTTTCATTTCATGATACTAAGTTTGGTCCCTAGGAAGCCAATTCCACATCAAATAAATCAACATGAAGATTCTTTCTTATGTCTGTGGTAGATTTTAAACTCCACCTCCCACTCCAACAAGATGGTGATGAGGACATGCAGCATCAGGAAGGAAAATTAAATCTGATTTTCTCCTGGCATATTTGAAGGAGGAATTTGCTAGTTGAGCAGGACAAAAAGAATGTCATGGTAGACAATGGACTTGACTCTATTTATGCAAGAGTTCAGGAACTTTTGTTATTGTCCTACACAATTGTACCTATTCCTTGCCTTGAGCTGGTGAGCCAGATCAGGAGACTGATTCACTGCTTTGAGCAGGGATGTGTGTGTATATGGATGTATGTGAGACCCCAAAAGAACAACTGGGAAGAGGTGCTGTTTTAGCCTATAAAAGCTGCTTCCCCCTAAGATTAAAGGTTAATTGTAAGGTTATTTATTTACTCATGCAAGCTTCTCTATATATGCTTGATTTTGAAGAAGGTAGGTAAGAAAAGCAGGTACCAGTCATCTTTGACACTATCCTTAGGTAGCTGCACATCATTTTTAAGAATTCTCTCTCTTTGGGACCATCTTTCAGCTATCACAGACATGATGGTGGAAACCCTTAACACAATCTTATATGAGAATGATAATGTGAGTAGCATCAACAATGTAAACCGTATTATTCAATCAGCTTAGCACTTTCTAAAATGTTTTCAGAACACTAAAAGGTAAAGACTGCATGGAAAAGCAGCACATACCTTTGGATCTGCCAATGCATTAATGACATTTCCAAGAGCAAGCAGAGACCGGTTAATATTTGTTCCTTCTACAAAACGAGCCCCCTTGGCATTTGTTGCATTGGCACGTTCGGATCCTGCCAGGTCAATGAGAGACATTTTGGCAATACGAATATTTTGATTAATACTAGCTGTTTTATCTTGCTGCCGTAGGTAAATCTACAATAAAAAAAAAAGGAAATAATTAAAAAGTAACCACTAACCAGTCTAAGCAAAAAGTTAATTTCATAGTGTAACAACTGTTTTTGGACATTTATATTGGAATCCTTCTTGTAATCCAAGTTAAACCTTTTAGTACATATCTAATGTCAACAGTCAGTTTGACCTAATGGAAGATAGTGAATCCATTTCTTACACCTTTTAAAGTTCCTTGTTTCATGTATTAGTAAGGAAAGAAGCAGAGTATAGTTGCACTGAGTTTGACTGATGTGGAGTTAAAGTTTCTGTGCAGTAGCCCACGTGTTGCTTCCAGACAGCGCTGGTAACACACACTGATGATGGTGTCAAGGCAGTGGGCAAGAGGTTGCAAGCAAACAGCTGACCCCAACGGACTGAAAGTTGCTCTGAGTAGCCATTGCTTGAGGAATGGCTGGGCATTGGTCTGATGGTGGCAAGTAATTGCCCCCCTGGCACTTCCCCCTCACTTAAGTGAACCACAAGGTACCTCCTTCTCTTGCTTCTGATTCTCTCCCCGCCCTGCTGCAGAGGATTAAGTGACCAACTGGCCCAGGCTCACAAAACAGCAAAGATAAGTGAGTTTTTTTACAGGGAAAATGCATTTCACAGCTCTTGATTCTTCTGCACTGAAAATGCTTATCACACTTCTGAACTTTAAATTTAAAGAGGTGCTCCTTTTTCAAATGCACATCTAGGAGTGTGCCATAAAGATATGTATAGGGATAAACCAGGAAAAGGCTGGCCTTTCAGTGATTTAGACTTAATTGTATCTTCCATTAATAGGAAACAATAATCATTTACTGCTGTGAAAATATACTCCAGGATCTTTTCAAATGTGATGCCTCCTGAGGCCACTTGTTCCCCTCCCATCTTTCTTGAAATGTTCATGGTACAGAGATGTACAAAGAACTAAACACTTTTGCTTCCTTCTGCTGGTGAAGATATTCTTTCTTCAGGTTTATAAGGAAGTAGGCAAAGCAGGAATACATGGTCAGTAAGAAAAATCAAAGTTATCCTTAGACGGCTTTATATTTTTCAGGATTCCCTATATATTTCCCTTTCTTTTGTGTTGAGTGACTTGCCATTTGTTAATATGGCTAATGGTTACTGACACATTCATGAACGCTCTTCTGGACAATGAATTAGGAAAGAGCTGCCATGAATATCAGGTGACTGACTAGTAAAGACAGTATCTCTCTACTTCTGTAGCTTTAAGCTTTGTGCACGAGAAATGAAGTCTTCACAGCACCTCGTAGCAGAAAACAGACTGACAAGTATTATGAATGAATAAAATAAAATTCTTATGACTTGCCATGAAATGTAAATTTATTTCAAATAGATATGTTTCTATATCAAACAGTACAACTAAGTTCAGTTGTGCTATTTCCAGTATAATAGACAAAAAAAAAAAACCAAAACATCAGGCTGGGAACACACTACCAGAACAACACAGTAAATATCATTAATGAAGTAGGGGAAGGTGGAGTGACAGCCAAACTATGTTGTACGACTCAAGCTTTTCTAAAAATTCAAAAGATACAGGAAATGCCCCAAAGCAGAACACTCTCAATAGAACAGTGTGGCAATTCAGATTTTCCTCTCAGATGCAGTAATTGCTTGACCCAGATAGATATTTCAAACCTAAGACATATGGTACAGTAAGGCAAAACTTGCATCTCTAAAATCAGCTCAGAATGTCCTGGGCCAAGACTTACCAATTTCTGAGTCAGTTTCAGAAAATATCCTTCTCCCATAAAGTTAACAAGAAAAGCCAAAAATACCACACATCTACCAAAAAAGCAACCCTTAAAATAATAGAAACATTAAAAATAAAGGGCAATCACGACAGCACCGGGGATTTCTCATCATTTACATCTCTGGAAACAAAGACACAATTCTGTTATGCAGAATGTCACAGATCTGTTGAAATACATGAGAAACTGATTTATTTAATTGCTTGCCACTTTTAGAAATGTACTGAGAAAAAGCCTGCTGGTAATAAAATCCAGAGCTTTTTCCTGAGTAAAGGTGAGGGAGGTAAGACATCCCAGCCCAGCAAGTAAACAAACGGAAATCAGCAGATCACTCTGATGTCTGTAGCACTGTACCTTGAGCCTTTCTAAAGGCAGCACACATGCACGACAATGCAGCTCTCAACCCAAACAACTTCAAAAGAAGTCTTTGTGTGATCGTGTACAACGCACAACAAGGGCAGACCTCAGGGGAAATTAAAAACAGGAAGGGAAATTTCAAACATAAGTTTAAGATATATAGGAAAACAGAAGTTTTTAGGGTGGCAATGACTCTTGTTCTGTTACATATTTAGAAGCTTTTTTTTTTTAAACTTTGCTATAGTTATTTAGCATTGTCTAAGTCTGCAGATAACTGTTAAGAACTTCCTAACAGTTAAATGCTGTAATGCAAGGACCAGAATCAAATTTATTTTAATATTTTTCAACCCAGAGTGGATCAAATAAACAATTCAAGATACTGCTTTGCAGTATGTAACAGCAAACAGAAAAAACCAAAAAAAAGACATTGTTGATAACAGGACTAGTTTTTAAATATCACAGGTTATATTTAAAAAGAGAAGTCAGAAGAATATGGCAGTGTAGCCAACGCCAAAAATCTTTGGAGAAGTCTTAAGTTTTAGCATATTTGTACAACTCATTTCTGAAAACCAAGAATCATCATTTCATTTTCTAAAACTTGATCCACACCAGGATATTAGGAAGTCACTTTATTGTAAAAATTAACATTAACCAAAAAAGTAAAATAACAAAGTACTACTTGAGATTCTTAGTTTATAGTCAGACATACAACTGCATTCTGTAAATTATTTTCCCAGAGAAATGCTAAGCAACATCATGAAACCAGAAAGCATTAAAAAAAACCACCAATAACTTTCAGTTTATAAGATTACAATATGGAAGTATATTAAAGCTCAAAATTACCATTTTACATAAAAGTTATTTCCTCTAAGGACTATAAGTTAAAAAGGTATAAGTACATATTTTATATATAATAAGTTCGAATTATTGGAACTAGAGACCTTTCATTGAATTCATTTTTTCAAACATAAACACTAAGAACCATTACATACTTCCAAGGAATAAAGAGTCAACAAGAAGAGTAAACTGGAAAACTTCAATCCCCTCTTCTCCAAACTAAGGTTCAACACAGTTTAAAAGTAAAAGCTTCCATTGTATCCGACTTCAAACAAAAAGTGCAACTCACAGTAATGACCACCATTTATTTGCTATATCATCTTACCTGAAAGACAGCATGGGACCGGGAAGAGGAGGCATTCACGTCTGTGGGATGCTGAGTTCTGTTTTTATTTCCATAATCCAACATCTGAAGGATTTCCTCTGCTGATTTAGGCTTTAAGAGTAGAGCACAAGACAAATACAGTTTTCTTTTCCATCAATTATAGAAATACACTGATTCTAAAATACATTTACGTTAACATTGACCTTCAAAAAAAGAAAACAAACTTAAAATTTTAGCTACCTAGAAATAAGAGAAATTTCCTGTTTTGAAATTGAGGCACTTCAAACAAATATTCTCCGCTAAAAAGCGGTAAGGTATGAAAAGCAAGCACTTAAGCACAGCAACCTAAATCAGAAAATATTTTTAGTAAAGAATTTAAATCTGAAAGATTCTCCATAGTTAGAATCAGCCTCTTTTAAGAATGTCTGACTTAAATTAGTCTATCACTATTTAATGCATTAGTACAAGAAAAGTTTTTTCATCACAAGACTCAAGGTTTGGGAAGAAGGATGTCCACAGAGCTAGCCAAACTTAGAATATTGTTTCCTGTCACAGCACGTAACATACACTAGAAGGCTGCAAGAAAATAGGTCCACAGGAATTGATTTTCAGATTGGAAAACTAAGTTCTATCACTGACCTTACCAAAGAATCACTGTGCTGGCCTGGAAAAGTAATTTAACATGCAACTTTTCAAACATGGTTATTTAAAAACAAAAACAACCTTTAGACTTCACAGCGGTGTAGAGAACTCCAAGATAGCAATGAAGGTAATGCCAAGATGTTTTAGCCAAAAAATAAATCTTCCGAAATCTGCTGGATGAGCATCCAGCCAATGGTACCCATTTGATAATAAGGGCTGAATGCTTCTATATTTGCATTCAATAAGATGAGCAGTTTTTTTCCACAATGTGCTTTTAACTAATTAATTAGGTTTGCAAGTTCCTGATGCTTATGGCCAGAAAAAAGCCCACTAGGAAATTACCAAATTCCATACAACTCTCAGAACAATTATCTCAAGCACATTTTAAGTTTCTATAGATATTTACACACCTGATGTAATGTCAGACCTTGAACTACCACCCCTTGCTGGCCATCTTCACGAACAGCCAGTGGTCCAGAGTTGACCAGCAGATCACGTATCTGTTCATTGTAAACCTTTGAAAGGAAATTTAAAATATTTTATTAAAATATCCTCCCATAGTTGACAGGATTAAACTTAAATAAACAGAAATCACCAGTCTGTTTTAACACTCCTTTAAGACAAAGTAGTGAATTCATGCCATAATTTTTTTCAAATATTTTTCCTATACTGAGCTTAAAATATTCAATTCACAGGATTTCTTTTTAGATTTTAGAAATGAGTAATCCTTTCTAGTAAATAATCTTAGTCTTTATCGAAAAAAAATTGCCTATTTTTTAACAAAAACCAGTTTTGCAAGAAGCATGAATTCAAAGAATTCATTTTCCTCCATTGTACATCACAATCCATATTTCAGCGATATTTCTTAGTTCATATCTACTTCAGTTAAAATTGTTAAATGTCTTATTTCTTGGTCTGTGGAAGCATATGGCAATGGAAACTTTCCCCATCTCCTTCTACCCCGCCCAGATACCAACTAGAGTCCATTAAGACTTTGAGGGAGCTAAAAAGATAACTATTTTACTAGCACTGCTCAGCAGCAGAGCCAAAACATTTACTTGTAAAAACAGAACATCACTTTGTTGTGCTTTTTCACAGTGGTTACAGGATGTTATTGTGAAGTCCTAAAATATTACCCTGAAATGATATTTTCTTGTACACATCAACAGATGTTTAGATGCATGCAATTGATCAGCAAGACACAAATCATGAACATTCAGTGAATATATTAGAAGCAGTTGTCTTTTATGGGCAGCCTTCTGTAAAACCATAACAGGTGCCTAGGAACACCAAGTTTGCAAAGCACAATACAGTTCCACTCCTACAAGGACATATTTTGTCAAGCCCCAGGGGAAAGCAAAACCAGCTTGTCTTTATTTATAAATATGACTTATTAAAAGCAACATACCAAATGCAGGAACTCACCTCTAAATAAGATACAGCAACATCACACGTTTTATCTTCTTTTATTTGATCCATGCATTTATAAAGTGTCATCATAGTTAAATACATGACTCCAGGATCTTCCGGAGAACCTAACATTGTATGAGTCTTTCCAGCTCCTGTTGCACCATATGCAAGCACTGAATTTTCCCCCAAAAAACAACGAAGTAAAAATATGTAATTTATTTGTAAACTAATCAGGAACACAAAAGTCAAATGAACATTCACAGACCTCTGTCATTCTGCACAACTGTTTCATAAACTGATCAAGTTTCTTAGGCTTTACCTTTCACATCCATAATTAGAGAGGTGTTTAAAAAAAAACATTTTTGAATTTTCAGTTCAAAATTCCTTCACTGACATGTTACGTGAAAATATTATTTACTTACTCTCATAACCCTGAGCCATCAGCTTATTGCTCATAGGCATTTCATTTCCTCACCACATTCCAGAAACCAATTAAAAAACCCCAAGATCTTAAAGAGTTCATAAAGCAGGTTACCACACACTGTGACACAACTGCTACTGCTCGAATAACTCTAGAGGACTCCCATTAGCACATGTATTTCAGATAAAATTCCCAAGGCCATTATTATAAGCTTAACACAAACTTCTTTTTAAAATAGAGTAGAGCTATCCTAACTTCTATATACTAAAAAGTCAGCCTTTCATACTTATGAATTAAAACACAATGCTTTATTTCTATCTCAGGCTTTTTCTAATGCCTCTGCAGCCATTGGATACATCGGTAGAAACTTTGAGAAATTTATTGAAGTTTTTTAATTAAAGAAGATAAATAGTAAAGTTACCTGTACAGTTATATCCATTTAGGAAGCCATCAATTAGACTTTTGGTAGTATGCTCAAAAACTTCCAACTGGGATGAACTCTCATCAAAAATGGCATCAAACATAAATTTAAGATCTTTCCTTTGTCTTTTGTTAATATCCCTATGGGTCAGTCTCTTCCTGTTAAAGAAGCTAACTTCTTCCTCCTTTGGATCAAAGACCAATACATGCTGGTCAATAACATGGACAACCCTGCTAAAGCTGCCCTGTTTTTCCTTTTGGGTCTCTGGACGGACACGGACTACCACTTTCACATGATTACAGACATCTTCTTCCTTAGCAGGAGTCATTCCTTCTGTCCCCCAGCTTCACTTCCAAGACTTTCAGATCAAACAGCTGAATCTTTTCTGCAATTGACAAAATAGGTTTTATATGCAATATAATGCCTTTCACTCCTGCAAACAGTTCACACATTTGATCAGGCACCTATGCTGGATCCACCCATCACTTGTCAATGGCCTGCTCCAATGGCAGTGCGACTTTGGGAAACACTGTAACTGGCCTGAAACGATGACTTAATTCAGCACAGCTTTCAGAAAGCCACCTAGCACTTCCCCGGCAAACGCTTAAGTTTATTTCAGAATTTAAACTACTAAATGACCTACAGACTTTCCTTTATAACCGACCAAGCTTTCAGATGAGATACCTGCCTATGTTGCACTCCCTGGATTATTGATACAGTCACGTTGCACGCCGGTTTAAAGAGAGTTAAAGCGGGATTTACGTTAACGTGCCTTGCATGGAATACAGTAACCGATGCCAAAATGGTATTTTCTTTAAACAGCCCATTTTTGTTGTTAAGAGGGCGGTTCGTTCACCCTTAAAAGCGGACAGTAACCTACACGGTAAAGGCTCCCAGCGACGCTTTTGCCGCTTCAGGGCCAGCTGGCCCTCTCTCAGCCGAGCCGCCCCACGGCCACGGCGTAACCGAGACACGGAGAAAGGGAATACCCGGGGCAGGTAAGCAGCGAGGCCGCGGCCCAGCCCCGCCCGGCTCTCTCGGCCCCCTCCTTACCCCAACCGCAGACAGCTCTTCCTCGGGGCACGCCTCCAGGCTCGGCCCTACGGCCAGAGAATTGCCTCTCCGTGCCCGCCGCAGAGATGCCTGCCCCGGCACTCCCCCTCCGGGCCGCACCCACCCCCGGCACTCACCCTCCGGGCCGCGGCTGTACCCGTCCCCGGTCTCACCCCTAGGCCGTGCCCATTCCCGCTCTCGCCCCCTGGACTCACCCGCGGGCCACGGCCGCACCAACCGCCGTCCACTGGCCGCCGAATTCAAACACAAGCAGGCCGCCCTCCGCGCCTTCTCATTGGCTGCTCTCCGTGACGTCAGCAGAGCGACGGCGCCAGCGGTAAGGGCGCGGGGGTTCGCGGGGCGCAGGCGGCGGTAGAGCTCGCGGGGACGGAGGGGGCAGGCCCGGGGCTGCCGGGCGGGGGTCGGCCTCTGGCTCCGCGTGTCCCGCCAGCCCGGCTCGCGCGGGGACAGCCCCCAGCCTTTTCCTCCCGCACCCCGCCGTGGGGCCTGGCGCGGGCCGGGGTGCGGGCTGCTGACGCTTCTTCGGTCGCCTTTGATAAAAAGTGCTGAGGGGTGGAATTTTTGTGCTCTCTGCCTTTGCCTTCTGCTTTAGTACAAGTCTCGATCTTCAGGCAGCAGCCTGTAGTTGTGCTCGAATGCCGCTTTAGATGTATGCTGTTACACACTTTCTGTACACTTCTAAGAAAAAGATCTCCAGCTTTGTAGAATGAGGGTGGTTGTAAGCAAAGTGTGTCCCTCGTGTTAACCATACGTCTTGGGCTCGTACCAGTGTAGGTGAGTGTGAGTAGGGTGGTGGCATACACTGTTAGTGGTTTAACCCCAGCCAGCAGCCTAGCCCCAGGCAGCCGCTCCTCACTCCCTCACCAGTGGGACTGGGGACAGAACGGGAAGGGTAAAAAGGTAGAAAACTCAGGGGCTGAGATAAAGAGAATTTAATAGGGAAATCAAAAGCTGCGCAGACAAGCAAAGCAAAACGAGGAATTAGTTGACTACTTCCCACGGGTAGGAAGGAGTTCATGCATTTCCAAGGAGAGCAGGGCCCCATCACAGGCGATTGTTACTTGGGAAGACAAATGCCATCGCTCCAAACATCCTCTTCCCCCCACTTTCTATAAGGAGCATGATGTCATTTGGTCTGGAATATCCCTTCAGTCCATTTGGGTCACGTCTCCCAGCTGCGTCTCCTTCCTACTGTGTTCAGCAGAAATCCAAAACACAGCCCCGTATTAGCCCCTGTGAAAAAAATTAACCAAATTAACCACATTAACCACCCCAGCCAAAACCAGCACAGCATACCATGGTTTATGTATGTTTTCTGTAGACGCACTATGGTTTGTTGCAAAATCTCACATCTGTGTGTCTATTCAAAGTTAGAGTGATACACGCTTTCAAACTTAAGGTAGGGGGAATTACTGCCCAGCTGAGGCTTAAATTATCAGCAGAGTAACTTTCTCAGCATATTCTTATGCAGGCAAAATATAGGTGGCCTCTGGCAAGGTAAATTCAAGAAAAGCATGTATTAAAATCTGATAGTGAAAATAATCTACTTATTGCTTGAACATGATTGATTTGTAGATTATATTGGAAGTTCTGAAACCATTTTGCTGACATGACATATCTAAAGCTGCCCAACTTGGAATGTGTATTGCTTTACCTATAGCATTTCTACTTTGTTATTTAAACAAATACACTATTTCAAATATTTGTTTGAAAGTAATTCCCAATATCTACTGCTCTTCTAGGTTGATCAACTCCAAAATGTTATCTCAGTATCTGTGCCAGGTTTGCAGATGTTTGTTTCTGCACAACTTGAAACTGAATTCAGTAAATGTGGCTAGTTTGGCCAGAAGGATCCATTCTTCATCAAATAAGCTTTCCGACTCTGAGTCGAAGGAACAAACTGTCCAGAAATGTGAAACTGAAGAGTTGCCTGAGAGTACAGAAAACAGTAATTTTGGAAGATTTCACATACCAGTGATGCTGGAGGAGGTTATTAATTGTTTATCTCCCCAGCCAGGTCAGGTGAGTTAAATGATTCATTAACATTTGTGATCCATTAACAGTCCAGTGAAAAAATTTGTGCAGTGTAGAGATAACTTTTGTTTAGAGAAATAAAGGGATGCTCTTAAACAATCAGTTGTAGCTTTTAAAGGTTCTAAATTGTTTTGAAGTTCAGATCAAGACTCTGTGTTCAAGCTAATAAAATTCTGGTGTTTGTATGCCTGAATCCCCAGGCAGATGGTATTTGTTAAGACTGTCGTATTTGACTATTTTATTGCTTTTGTGCTTGTTTTTCTGAATTGCACTTGTGTATTCTTAAGGTTATGTTAATTACTCATAGTAGTGGGGAGTTCTCATGTATGGTTATGTCATCAGTTTTTGAAGAGCCCTCTTTCTCTTGTATAAGAGGTGGTAAGTATGTAGGTTTTAAAAATAGTCATCATCATCATCCCTTGTTCTGAGACAGTTATTTCCATGGTTGGAGGTGTTTCCTCCAACTGTATGCTCTCACTGCATGGGGTGTGCTGCAGAGGTACTGTAGGTATAAAATGGCTCTGTGGTACCAGAAATGGTTTAGCCTCATTAGCATGGAACTAGTACAAGCCTCATTTGGGTATGGTACTGTAAGTAGTTTGCTAGTGTTAACCGGGGTAGTTCAGGTCTTTACATGGCTGTATTGATATATTTACATTGCATGTATAATCCTAGTATATGGTTACACATGTCCTTGAAAAAAATGATACACAGTGAAATGTTTTTTGTATGGGTGGTCTTAGTATTAATTTGAAAGGATTTTTTATATAATGTAAATTCTTAAATAATGTTCACATTTCAGATACTTTCATCTGTGATTTCAGTGCTTACATAAGCTTCATAGAATCTTACTAATTTAGGCTTATCAATGTGTAGTTTTACTAAAAAGACTGAAACGATAGAGAAGTAGAAAGGTCAAAGTGTGTGTATGTTTTTATTTTTATTTGAAACCAGCATCATCCCACAGTGGCAAAGTGGTATAGCAAGTTTGAGGTGGATTCAGTGATGAAAAATCTGCAGTCAAATCTTGTTGTGTCTCCTTGTGTAACATTTTAAGTCTTTGAAGAAGCAGTGAAAATGCAAATAGTGTTGATACACATTAGCATACACATTGCTCTTGCATGTGTCCTACTGTTGAAGATACCTAAATTAGAGAAATACATAAGGAACTTTGAGTTCAGATTTCATTCTGATGTCAGAACTATGGTGACATTTTCACACATTAAATGAACATATAAACTGTGATACACTATGTGAAATATTTTTTCCAGTTGCATAAGTTTTTACTTGGATAAGAAGAGCCTGATGAAGTGACTGTTCATTAAACTCTCTGTTGATGTAGAAAAACCTTACTTGGCAACAGAACTTGTAAAATAAACTATTCAGGGTTATAAACTACGGAGAGTAACTATTACTACCCTTGAAGATTTTTTTGTAATTTAAATATTTATGGATGTAAAACAGCTTATTATTGGGGTTGGATTTTTTCAGGTCTGTGTATACATGGTTTTGCAGATTCCTAAGCTAGTAGTGAACCACTAATGACTGCTGTAAGAGAGCCCAAGTGTGTTTACCTCAGACAGAAGTATTTACAATACTGCTAACCTGTTCAGCATGATTGAAACTGGAAACTGTTCAGCACTTCCATTTTTCTTTTTCTGTGTGTATTTGCAGCACTTTCTGAAGCCTTAAAAAGTAAGTAGTGTGCAAAAGGATGCAATGTGTCAACTGAATTTTGCTAGTGTAAGTGACATTTTGAACACAGGTTGAGACATATTCTCACTAACCTGAGTGGTGGTAATCAGTTTGTATTAACATGGATATCAACTGGGAGAGTCATAAAAATTTACGTTTTTAAGATTATAGTCATGACAGGGAGATCTACAAACACTTTATTTTGTTGGCAGGAAAGGTAGTGCTCTGATCTTGAATTTAATTTTTCTGCTTTAGTCTGTCCTATGCACATAAAGATTTCCTTTACTCAGCTTTAATACAGTTATATTCTCTGTTATAAAATAGCTGATTTGGGCCTCTGTTTCTTCTTGTGTCCTAAAAGAAGGAGTTGCCAATATAAAGAAAATCTAATTAGAAAGATGATGTTCTCCTGATAGTTATGGTCACTGAATGGGATTTTCATTTTACTTAATAGAGGTTCTTACATAAATAAGTGTAACTTAAGAGTGAGTCACTGCTGAGATGAAGATGTTAGTGCCCTCCTACTGAGTATTCTTGTTGACTGTCTCCTTTGGGGAATCTGTTTGTCAGGAGTTTGAGCAATAATACTTCCATTTGTCTTTGAATCTTCTTTTATTGCCTTGTTTTGCAAGTAGTAGTCCTGTCTTTGAAGCAAAGACTACAAATTAGGTTTTGCCAATCTACCTCACTTCTCAATGGAAAGTCTGTTGCAGTAAGTCCACACATAAATAATTTCCTCTTTTAAGTTTACTGTATTGATTACACTACCTTTTAATCTTCTCAGTCCACGAGAGTTGTTCGCAAATACCTGACCAATATTTTTGCAGTTGTCTGGACAATTCTCTGTTCTCTTAAAGAACCAAATATATTTTGAATCAATGTGTTTGGACATCCAAAAGCACGTTTCCCCAGTTTTTAGCCTGCTTTTTCCTATTTTTTTCCTTTGCAATAGTCCCTTGCCTTTTAAACAGAGATGTGGATCTTTTCCACATACTGTGGCTGTAATATTAAGTAAAATAATTTAATTAGCAGTGAATTGTAATATGAACGCCAGAGGATGAAACTCTGAAATTTTAACTGTTCTTATGAGAATCTTAAAGTTTTTGAGTTGAGAAGCTCTAGGAAATTATAGTGCTCCAGCACCAACAAAAACTTCTATATATAATATTGGACTCCAACTAGAAGAAAAGCAAATATTATGCCTTTCTCAGATTACATGAGGAAGCCTGTAATCTGATGACATCTATGTCATATGGTTTTATATGATTGATTTTAACTGTGGTTGAGTATGATCTAGAAGAGACTAAAATGGAGATACTGTAAGCTCTGCTAGTATTATATTTGGTTTATGATAGTTCTAGAAGCTTTTTTTTTTTTAGTATCTGTAAATTGAATGGTACGTGGTCAAACTTGAGGTGAGAAACAATGAATGAAACCTTCATTTTCTCCAGTGTTTAAGTGGTTCATCAGAAGCAGTTATTAGTAGATGATTTTTTACCTCATTATATTAATTTGTGTCAAAAAAAAGGCAGTTAATTTTCCCCAAAGAGATCTTGTCTGACATCTTCTTGAGTTGGCTGGGACTTACTGTGGATATTTCCCTTTTGATTCTCCATAAAGTTATTCAGATTATTTTTGCTGCTTGGCATTCATTGAAGGAGGTATCCTCTTTGTCTTGGAAATAATGTGTTATACCTAGTTTCTAGAGACAAGTATTTCCTGAAAACATGCAGCTTTGCCACGAGCTTTCCTTTTGCTCTTTCAGGTACATATTGATTTGTTTTCAGGATAGTTGCTATTTTCACGCATCCAAACATCAAATTATTCTTTTTTCAGAAGGAGTGTGAGCATGGACTTCTAAAATAACAGGAAGCACAAGACATTGCTGACAGTCAGACATTGTTCTGTTGTGGGTAAAGTGCTGCTTGAGCTCTGGAGTTCAGGATTGAAGACAGTAGCTTTTCACCTCCTGGAAGTTCTGTTGCTCTGTTGGATGTTGATCGGGAGCATGGTTGTTTCCTTCCTTTTCTGCAGAGCTAGTTAGTCAAGTAATAGATGACACTTGAAGGAAGCTGAGGTAGACTGCTGGTGTGAGAAAGCAGAGGCAGTTCTGAAATTATTGTCTTAGTTTCTGTGTATTTTTGACCATACATCAGTATTCTCTTTCTGCCTTCTACTGAGTATAAATCTTTAAGGCAAAAATAATGTTTCTCTGTACAGCACCCTGCAGAGGGGACTTCTGTTGTGTGACAAAGGTTTCCAAGTACTGTGGTATATAAATAGTTACATATCTGTGCTGGTGACCAGGGTTCTTATCATAGTACCTCCAAAGCCATCTGCAAATAATTTATAACTGGAATGACCCATTTACACTAGAGGTTCTCAAAATTCAAGTTTTCTGCAGGGTGTCCAAAGTAAACAGGAATTGAAAAGGGATCTGGGAAAATTAATTCTGAGTTCTCAAGTTGTTCTCTGAGTTTTTTTGTAAAATGCAGCCAAAATACCAAGTTTGGAAGGGAATATTAATTGCATCATGAGATAAATGATGAAATACTTGTTTTGGAGAAGCACAACACACACATGGATGTAGGAAAAGTTTTTATTCTTTTAGCCTGTTTTTCACTGGACTTGTAAAATGAATAAGGTGGCATAAAGCAATTGATTTCTGTAATGTTCTTTATTGTAGAAACAACTATATTTTTTTTGTGTTAAGCATGCTGCAAATATCTTTCCATATGCAAATTTTATGGCTAGTTTTTCTCTGTCAGCAGCACAGTGATCTATGTAGTGATTGTTGTAAAAAAGAAAGGAAGGTACAGAAATTTGCGAGAGTCAATAAATTAATGTAGAGTAATTCTGAAAATACTCTGGGAATTACAGAACACACTTTTTCCCCATGGTACTTGAGTGTTACTGGGGCATATTGAGAATTGTTTCAGTTGATCATGTAGTTCTTGTGTATTCTTTCTGTCACTCTTATCTTGCCTGATGTCCTGGCTGCACATATTGTAAATTTGCGGAAGAGGCTAGCTGGGCTTCAGATCACAGCTGTGTATGGAAGTGTGTAACAAAATGCATCGAATGTGTACATATGCAAATTATATTTATTTTTGGATGTATTTAATAGGGAACTAGTTAAATGGATTCTCATCAGATAGCACTGTTCAAAATACTGGGCTAAAATCATACTTTAAGAAGGGTGTTTTTAGTGAAGTTAGCATTTGAAGTTAGTGCATGAAAATGGAAAACATTTTCAAAACAGTTTTGACTAAGATATGCACAAGATAGTACTTCAAGTATTTATTGTTATTTTAAATAATAATATTGTCTGGTTTTATGATGGTAGTGTATATATGCAGATTTGAAAAAACAGACCCCATTTGCTTACATTCCTTGACTTACAACCAATTGCCCTCTGCTGTGACATGCCGTTGAAATAAAATGTAGTAAGGTAGAAGGAGTATTATTTAACGGTGTAATGCCAACAAATGTCATACGTGTTTACAGTATCTGCATCTGTGTGAATTCCATCACAAGATGAGAGAGGAAAGAAGGGGACTGGGAAGAAAACAGGACAGGAGGTGGTATTCATGAACAGCTTGCCAGTTGACGAGGCAGAGAAAGTCAGTCATGCTCTTCAATTGTCTTGTTTTTCTGTCTTTTGTAGTGGTCCCTCCAAAAATACAGGGACCTTAAATTCCTTAGTGACCGATGACTTTAAAACACATGCGATATATTTGAGAGCACTGCACAACTGTTCTCTGTTTTGAAGCTGGTACTGCTGAGTGATGAGATTGCGGTACTGGGAAATGAAAAATGATTTGGATATGAATGATGGCAGGATATGAATGAGGCATGGTGAAGAAGTCCATTCAGATTTTACTTTTTTATCCTTCAGGAATTTGGTCTTTAGAGAGAAAATAACTAGAATACTTGGATGAGAGGAAGAATAAGTTGATGGCTACAGCTACAAAGGAAAGAATCTTCGGGTTGTAGGTCTTGCACATCTGCCTGACCACCTCATCTTCCCACCTGCATCATGGCTCTCTGAAGGCATATCTAAATGTTTTCAGCAGCCACAAGTAGAAGAACTCTCACCAACTTTGTTTTGCATCTTTCTCTATTGCAGTAGAGGAAGGAAAGCCTGCAGCTGCTATATCCAAAGAGACCAGCAAGGGAACAGGGTCTGCCTACTGAAAACGACTCTGCAGATGTGCAGATTTTGTTTTATGGTGATACTGGGTTAGCTTGCTGTTACCGTTCTATCACATAACAAATGATAGCGCTTCAGGAGACTATTTAAGATGCTGTGTTATAATAAAGCAAGATTCAGTGCTTTCGGGTGACTCAGCTTGTAATGACGCTGTATATGCTCTCCTTTTCTGTTGTGACAGCATTAGTCTTTGCACCTCTTGGGGAAAACTAATAAAATTCACCAGAAAGTAATCTAAGCCCTTTAAATTTTAACTTGAGTGAGCCTGTGTTCTCAGGAAGGGTGATAATTAATATATGTAGCTGCTCATTTCCTCCTCATCTAGTGCTGTGTGTCTTTAGTCAGCCTTTTGGCTAAGCTTTCGTATTAAATATTTGAATTTGAGTTTTCAAACAGGAATGCAGACTTTTTCTATCACACAAAATATTACTAGCAATTGAAGATCACAGTTGGAGTATGGGAGATATCTGCAGGTTTTACTTTCTTACTTTGTGTTTTATACTGTTGGGAGCAGTTTTGCACAGAATTGTTCTGGATAAAGAGATGATTAAAAGGTTAAGCTACTAAATTTGATGTTTAAACGGGTATCTGAAGTCATGCAAATTTATGGTCTGATTTTTTTTTTAAATATTTTTTCTTTTCCCCAGACTTTATGAGCATGTTATCTTCATTCCAGTGATGTTTGCTGATGCTCAGCCTCTTGGGAAAATACTTTTCTAATAATTGTGTTTTAAACACTGCAATAAATCAATATTGTTTCAGGCTCACTCTGTATCAAAATGGTATTATTTAATGTCAAATTGATGTAGGAACCTGGTAGCCAAACCTTATGAAAAACATGTCCATGGCTTTTTTTGGGTTGATGAACCATAAATAATAAAGAATTAGATTTTTACTTGAGCCTTTGTAAAATTTCCATTGCATCTTAAATATCTCCTCAGTTATAATTGAAGAAAGACGTTTCTTAGGAGGTAGCTGAGGAAGTCAGCTTTTTCTTGTTAAGTCTGATGATTAGCTGAAGTCATTCAGACACTGAAATTTTAATTTCCTATGGAAATGTTAATAATGGTGTGCTTGAGTCATAATGTCATTAAATCTAATTCCAGACAACATTACTCTTAGGAAAATGAGTGAAGTAAATAATGCATACTGAAGTGAGGTCTGCCAGTGCTGTCTAAAAGCAGGTGACAAAGGCAGGTGGTGGTGGTTTTTGTTTGCTTTTCTTACCTCTTATGCAAGAGCGAAGGGGAAGGGGCTCATCTGTGTTCTCTTGCATTGAAAAAACTTGCTCCCAGTAGTCGTTCTGGATGTTTCCCTCAGTTACGTGAAATGCAGTGTTTGGCTGCAGGTTTCTCGCTAGACAAGGAGTGGCACTTGGCATACATGAGAGGGTCTAGGACATGGCTCCCTTTGCTTCTGGATGTGTGAGGATTAGAGTGGTTTGCCAGTGACTGGACTTTTGCCAGGCTTCTGTGATGAACCTAGAGGTGATGACTGAGAAGGATGTCATGTACTTTAAGATAAATTGTTGATACCTTCAGGTGATGTATTCCAGTATGTTCTGTGGAATCAAGACCACAAATTAAGGTATGAGGCTTCAGAAAATAAGTGAAGAGGGCAAAAGAAAGAAAAGAGGTAAAATGCCTTTTTATATGTTTTCATACAAAACCTGTTCATTTGTGTTCATATGTTGTTTCATATTTAGCTGTAATCGGAGAATAGAAGCCTTGTGAAGAAAATACACTGGAAATTATTTTGAGGCATTAAGTGATTATGATTGATAGATGCTTCAAAATATGTTCAAAGCAATCTTTTTTCCCCTCTGTGTGAAATGATGAAGAGATGGTTGATAGTGCAAGTTACTGAAATTCTTGGATATGCAAACTTAGTGATTTTACAGATATTTCAACTGTATACTAGTATAATTTAGTAGCACCCTCTGTTAGTGTACGAATGTGATGAATGCGAAAAATGGGAAATAATGGTTGCATTATGTTGACTTGTTGAATAGACCAATACTGGAAAATCATTTTATATTGTACTTAATACATGATCTGAGAAGGTTGTTTTCCTACCAAATGCCAACTATTAATTTATATTCTCTTTGTGATGTAGATTGTTAGACTTGGTGTGCAAACAACTTTTTTATCATTCCATATTCTGTCAAAAGTACTTTTGGAAAAAATTAGTCCGGTTATGTTTTAGCTATCAGTCCTTATTTTCTTAAATTACAAGTGATAGCTTTTTATGTAGACAAAAGACATGTACTGTATAGAACTGATAGGAGGTATCTTTTGCTTGCAACCAAAATTCTTCTTTGCTGTGTACTTAATTCGATTTTTTCTTTTCTTTTTAGTAGGTGCCAGAAAAAAACGGGTTCTATGGTATAATATATTACCATTAGCAATGATATATAGAACTGTAAATTTTCACTTTTTTGGTCAACTTTATTTTCTGGCAGGTCATGTCATCCTGCATAATATTTAATCTGTTTATAATATTTTCACTGACAAGTTCAGCTCTTGTATACTTGAGCAAGCTTTGGATGGGAATTACGTCTGTATAGATCAGTAGCTGCTCATAATTTTCATAAGTGGTGTCTTCAGTATCATCTTACTGGTACTGAATCTGTAGATTTGTATAAAGTTTGTTTACCTTGCATAGGTTTAAAACATTTTCAAGTTTACTTCAGGGAAACCTGTAATGAGGCTTTGCTCTACAGGGTAACCTTAACCACTTTTTGCCACAGATGTTTTTATTTTCCAGAAGTTCCTTTTTTATTCCTTTTTATTCCTTTTTATTGTTAAGTAATTTTATGTTACAACATGGCAGTATTTTGTTACTGATTGATGTTGAGATGACATCAGAACATACAGTCATATAGTAAGTCATCTTTCATTTTTAGAGTTCTTATAGAAGTTAAGAGAATGCAAATGAAAAGTGCAACTTTTCAGGATAGGAGTATAGCGTATCTAGGTGTCTGTGGACCATGTGTCCATAATACTAAATACTAGTATTGCAATAATATTTTCCCCTCTGTGAGGCAATGATTTTGAATAGATGATTAAAAAACAAAGTGCTCTAGTTTAAAAACAGAGATCAGATATGTCTGATTTACTTTATGAAACTGAACATATTTGCAAAATATTTTGAATTCTCGTAAGAGAAGGCAAAGGTTATTAGCATGCTAAAGCCTAAATACTGCTTCTTACTAAATTTGAATAAAATAGTATAAAAATGCAAGAATATCTTGGTCTCGTTGACCTCTTATTTTCTTAGTTCTAGGACAGTTTTTCTTATTTGCATGTTAATAGCAGTAAAGTGTATGTTTTAATAATATTTTCTGCTGAGACTTTGAGTATGTATAGTTTGTTAGTTCATTTAAAAAAATAGTAGAACTCTTCCAGCATTTCTGTAAAAGTACATTTCTCTACTAACAAATCTTTGTTGCGATCTCACAAGTAACTTAGATATGATGGCACACAATGCCAATGGTTTTTAACGATCTGGTTTATTGAACATAATTTTAAAAACCCTGCCTGTTGTCAGACATATAAAACAAGTATAGTGTTATAATTTTTGTATATTTAATGGGAATTGAGGACAAATTCTTGGGTTGTTATGCAAAAATTAAAATATAATCCTTTCTCTACATGGTTGATCTATGTGTGCATTAGGTAGGACATAGTGGTAGGTGCAATAAACAATTTTGAGATGGACTGGAAGGATACAGCGTACTTACCCATTTTAAGACACATCTTGAATCAACCAAAGAAACAGTGCTTAGAATGGAGAAATATACTGGAAATTTGTAGATACATGATTTGGACTTGATCAGGGGTAGGCATACTTTGATTTTTAAGATTTAGTTTGAAGTTGTTGTTAAATGGCTTTGAGAAGCTGCACATATTTCAGCTTACATGAGTTATGTTCATTCAGCAAAGGTGACTTCTAGCGGAGCAGAAGAGGAGAAATTTTCATGGAAACTTTGTTTTCTCCTGTTGGAGATTGAAATGCTAACAAGGAAAAAAAGATCTCCAATTGGTAAATCTTCTAATCAATATTTTTGCTTTAGCAAAAATAGTTCTAGATTTAGAATAGTTCTAGAAACAGGATCTGATTAAATAGTTTAAGTTTTGATAGATGCCGTCATAAATGAAACAGCCAATTTAATAATTAAAGAGAATTTATTAAATTATCAAAGTATAAATTTTGAAAAAGCCACGAGCAAAGCAGTGCCGAGCCAGGCGATCGGCACCGGGTGAACTGGATTCGGGCTATGTCCGCTCCTAACCCCTCTAGTTCACAAACGCGGTTCCATGGGGGTACCTTTTTATACGTTTTTGGCCTCTGTTAATCTTATCTTTCAGCTTACTGCTGTGTCTGAAAGTTCCTGGAACAAGTAGATGAATATCTTTTCTTTATGATTTTGAATAAGCTTCTTTGGCGACAAATATTATCTTATTGTATCTGCATATTGAATGCATATTGCTGGAGTCTTTGCCAGACAAAAAATCCTTCGGAATACACTTCTTTGGAGATGAATATTATCTTACCGTATATGCATATCGAAGGCATATCACTGGAGTTTTTGCCAGACGAAAAATTCCTTGAAGTACACTCTTTTGGAGACAGCTTCATGTCTTTGGTATTTGTATTTTTCTCTTGGCTTTGGTAAAAATGCTATAGTCTTAATTTTTAGCACGAATTACTTTGCAACACATATTACAGATGCCATTATCTAAAACCAGCAATGTTGCTATTGGGAATTTGGAAGTGAGTGTACATAGTGTATATTTTGTTTGAAGAGAGAGTACTTACCTTTTTTTAATGAAGAATTTTGTACATGGGTAATTGTTCAGCAGGATTGAATGCTGACCTCTGCTGGCATTGAATTTATGAGCAAACTATTATCTAGGGAAGGTATTAAAAAAAGAAAATGGCCTTGGGAAATGGTCTGGAGTAAAACCTGATGGCCTTTGTGCAGCGGCCTGGACAAAATGGTGGTTCTGTCCTTTGAGAAACTCCTTCCACTGGCCTGTTCAGGTAGATATAGCCAGACAGTACTGGGGAAATAAACGAAATATTTTGTTTTGTTCTTGTACACGGACATGTCTTATATGCTGTTTACTATTCAAACTCTGCTTTGAATTTAGATTTTTGTCTCTTGAATTATATCCCTACAATCTTTGAATCATTCACAGATTATAGATTAATTCATTCAAATTCATTACATGGAATTTATGTTTACAGCTCTCTTATAAAGTAGCACAATAGTATTGCTTCTACTTCGCAGCATTTAGAGGCAAGAATACTGAAATTATGCTTTGGGTGCCCAAGCAGAAATGCCTCTTTTCCTGGTTTTTTTAAGAGGTTAGCATTTTGGTTTGGAGCTCTGCAGCACATTGGAGGGACATCCACTTGCAGCTGTTGAGGTCACAGTGTGTCTGGGAAGCAGATCTGAGTTTCTGGGCTTTACAGACAGAAAAATGAGAAACAGTGTGACCTACCTGCTTGGTGTAGTGACCTTCTGAGAATCATGGGAGCTGGGTGGCCAAAGTTCCAGTATCCATCTATCAGCTGAGTGCATTTCTCAGTTACTGTGTTGGATATTGCAATTTCTAGTGTTACTTCACTTTTGGAAAGAAAATTCAAATGGAAGTGATTGATTCATTCCTTAGGATTTGCTGGAAGAGCCAAGCTGAACAGGAAGCCACTGAAGTGTCGTGCTGACACTGAAGGGGACAAGTCCAGCATCTCTGCTCCCCCCATACCACCATCTCCCTAAGCTCCTGTCCTTCCCTGACTTCTGCAAATCAGTTAAACACACTAATATGTCAGAAAACAAAACTTTTTCTTCTGTTTTAGTTTTCTAGGCCCTGTTGCAAAGTTTAATTGGCTTGTGGAAGTACACAGTAAGCACCTGTGCTGAGAGAAATTAACTGCAAGAGGGAAAACACACATGAGAAAATAATGCCTAATTACTCCTACACCTAACACTTAACATCTTGTGCAACTGTAGTCATAGTACCAGTCGTTGGTAGGTTGTTGCTCTTTGACTTTGCTGTGAGAATATGACGTATGCCTGTTCTGAGTTACAGCTTTTTCACTTGCTAAAAATTAATGTTAAATACTGAGATTTGTAGGTTCTAGTATAGTTCTGGAGAAAACATGCTTTAATTTAAAAATATCTCTTAATTGCAACATTCTTGCTCATTTTAACCCTCAGGAGCCTTACCTGTTCCTCCCTTTCCTCTAGGCCTAAAATAGAACTCTTACGTTCTTGTGTGTTAAAGGCTTAACACATCTCCAGCTGCACTGGGCATGCTGCTCTCTGTATATACATTTATGCTTCCTCTTGCTCTTCTGGTTGTGCAGCCATGGAATGAGCTCACACCAAAACTGTCCTTTTCCTTGCACCTTGTTTTCAGGTGAATAAGCCGATTGAACCTGTGAGAATAGGGCCAGTGTGCAGCTAAAGCTGAAGATGATAGTGAGCAGCCAGCTGTTTTCAGAAACAATGAGCTGTTTGCATCAGCTGGTACATATGAACTGAAGGGCTTCTCAACAGGTTGGCTGTCTTGAGTCTGGACACCTCTCATCCACTCACGTCTTTGATTTCCTGCACTGTGTTGGCACCATCAGACGAGAAGCTGAGAGCAAGAAACACAGCTTTCCTTTTCCAGGATCCTGCGCTTTCAGCTTTGGCATCATAGCCTGAGCATTCAGAAAGAACAACTGGGACAGAAGTCTTGCTTTGAAATCTAACATGCTTTTGGAGGTCCACGAGAATATCAATAGAAGACTCTTTCACCCAGAATTATCTTCCTGTTATTTTCATTGCAAAACTTGAAAATGTCATTACTGGTTAGTGCAATGGTAGAATTGTTGTAATTCAAAAATCTAACCAAAGATTTTTTGTTTCCCAGAGCAGGGAAATGGCTGAAGACATTTTGTCACTCTTTCCCACCCCCTTCCATCAACTGGTGACCTTACTTCTGACAGAAAAAAATTCAGCCTTCAATGGTAGATATTTTTATTAATAATAAATAATGCTACTTGAGCAGCTTGTAAAAAAAGCAGATTTCAAATGTGCTGCTTCGGCTTCAAACTGTACAAAGCATTATTAGTATTTTGATTTTTTGAGATGTTTATCTGAAATTGAGTTGAAACAGTGCTCCTGAAAGTCTCTCCTTCAAAAAGCCTACTTGAGCAGTTGTGTCAGAATACACTTTTGGTCATCTAAATATAAAACAAGACTTTTGCTAAGAAGGTCAATGTAACTACTTTCCTTTTGATCTTGCATCCTTGTAGGTGCCTGGGTAGTTCTGTAGGAAAAGTTTTACTGAATGAGTCAGTGCACTGAGTCATAGGCAGCATGAAGCCTGTAGTGCTGTAGACTAACTAATTGGTAACAGTCTCAAATGTAATTAAAGCACAGTTGTCAGCTCTGTGTTACTGATTGACATCCCACTGAAGTATTTTGTTTTTAGTAACTTAGATTAATTGTTCTTTGCTCTTAAAATTTGTGTGTTTTAAGATGTCGTTTCTGTTGAATAGACCTGCCATTGCCATTATCTTTTACTATCCTCTCTGATTTTTATAGTACTCAGTTTGAATTTTTTCCCTGTGTTAGGTCACATGTTCAGTAATTATGCTTTTTACCATGCCTGTGCATTTACAGATGTTTCGAGTCCTTTTTAAAGTTTTCATCATTAAGAACTGTCCTATTAGTACTGATTAATGTTTTTTCACTATTCCTAAACTCTTTAAAACACTATTCAAAACTTCTTAAAAATCAAACTTAAATGTATTTTTTGTGTTGACTTGCAGATTTTCAATTTTGCTAGTTTTCACTTGTGTTGTGTCCTGTTTTATAATAATAAATGGCTTTTCTTTATCCCAGAGCCTGCCCACCATCTCCAGGTGATGGCAGTGGTTTCCAATATCATTGGAGCCTTTCTTCTGTTCTTCAGTTGCTTTGTGTGTGTGTTTCTTACCATCATGTAGCTTGAGGCAAAGACCTCTGCGGGGGATGTGGGAGAACAGGACATATCTTGCTGATGTCTCTTTCGTTAAAGAAAATAAAACAACCTTAAAATATTGGGAGAAAAGCAAGGTTTAATTTTTTTTTTTGGTCATTTGCATTATTAGAAAAAACAAACCTTGCTGGCTTTGTGCAGGACTCCTGCTTGTTCCCAGTGAGAACAGAGGAGTGAAAACATGAATGGATGGTTGCAACTGAATTTCTTATTTCTAAAAAACACTGAGACAGTAGTTTTGAACTTTAGGAGAGGTGTATGCTACTTTCCTATGTGAGGAATACTGAAGCTGGGATGGTGAACAAATGTCTTTTTAAAGATTGGAGGAGGTAGAGGATTCTTTGATTATATATTCTTTTTCTCTTGAACAGTTTTTCTTATCACTGAAGCTCTTTAGATCTAAAGATACTGCTAAATCACAAGACCGTCAGTAATACAGCACTGGTTCACATCAGGAGTATACCTGACCAGGTGTCCAGTCTCTGGTAGTGCTGAACAGCAGGTGCTAATGGAAGCCTAAAAGAAGAGGATGGGAGAGAATGATTATTTTCTACCTTGTAGCTCCTTCACCTGACAACAGTAATTTAAGGACTTCCTTGCAGGGGAAAAGTTGAGGGTTGTATTTGTATAGTATCATTGGTATTATGTTTTTTCAAGTTTGATCTGTCTAAAAAATGTGTTAAATACTAGACCTCTCCCCACAACGTTATTCATAGTTTCAATATTTGCATGAAAGGCACTTTTTTATCTGTTCTAATTTGATGCTTGATAATATCATCAAGTTCCCATAGCTCTTGTATTTTGAGATAAGTGAATCATACCATCTGCTACAGCTGTATAAAAACAATGTTAATAGTGCTCCATAGAAAACTGCCGGAGCCTTCAGATGTTTTATTGGACCAGAGACATGTGTCCTACGGGAATTCTTTTCCACATTTCCTATTTTCTTGTCCTCATCTAAGCCTAGTTTCATATAAAGCAGCAGTGATGGAAGGTGTTCTGTTGTCTCCTGAAATGATCGGTTGGCTCTGAGATTTGTTCTTTGAATGTGATTTTATTGTTTTTCTGGACTGTAGATTTCCCTCATACCAACTTTCTCCTAGGAATGCAAGGCTTACTGATGCAGTTCTTTTTCAGCCTCCTTCCTTTCTAAAGGATTTCCTCCTTCCTGCATTTTTCCTTTGTTGTCTTTATCTTGGTTTTATCTGGTTTTGCTCCTTTTCTAACAGTTTTTTATGTTTCCCCAGTTTACTCTTATTCTCCATTAAAGTGTTTATTATTTTGGTTTTGCATGTTATCTAAATTTTAAAAACGAAATTTTTAAATAGATTTATGGCTGTAACTCTTTCATGTAGGTATTTGTTCTATTTCATCAGTTTGTGAAGATGCTTAGATGTTTTGAATATGGTCACCAAAATCATATTTATCCTGGAGATTAGCAATAAAATTAGTTCTTGAAGAGTAAAATGCAGCACATTTCAAAGCATCTTTTTCAATTTGAAATAAGCAGTAAAGATTTAAAGCAAAGCTTTCACCTGCCTTACAGTCACTGAGGAGAATATAGCTCTACTTGGAAGTATTATGTTTCTAGATAAAATAAAATCAGGTAAGTTTAGCTGAAATGGAAGATTATTTTCTTGCTCTATGCAGGAGATTTAAGAAAAGATTTCTGTGGTGGAGACTTGTAGCTTGGATTTTAAAATTAGTAATTTGCAAACTGTTGTATTGTGCAGTAGTTTTGGTGATAAAGTCGATTACTTTGTAAAATACCATTCATATAATCCTGGGTCTAGAGTTAAAAGTGGTGCTAGTTTCCTATTTGTTCTTATCCTATTTCTCACACACTATTAGCACATATATTTTTTGGGCTTTAGCACTTCAAAATTCTTTGGATTAGGTTATTGCTTGGCAGAATCAGTCTGGTCTAAGTTGGAGTACTGAAGATGAAGAAACAAGATTCCTCACCTGTTAATGGGATTTTTGTATCTCAGTAAAAAAGTCTGGAAAATCTCACCAGTAGTGGGATTGTCATTTGCTTTAGGTAGAACTTTTCAGGAATGTTTACATGCACTAATTAATAAATCATGCCTTTTGAATTGTGTGGGACAATGCTTTCTTCATAACACAAGCAAATAATTAATGGTGATAATATACTTAGTAGAATGCTTAAGTATTTAGAGGTTGTCATCTGTGTACATTGACATATAGCATGTTACAGCCAATGATTTTGCCTTGCTGTGGTAGATGGATTGCTTTTACAAATGTTGCACAAAATTTCTACTGGGTTAGTTTGTTCTTCCAGGCAGGAAAGGAAAAAATTAAAATCATTAAGTGGCATCAGTAGCACCAGTCTTGGAAGTATTTGTTAGTCTTTTATCTGCTGGTAGAAAGAATAATTAGAGATTCAAGACTTCATTTCAGCAAAGGTTATAAAAAAATTCTGTCTTGTTGACCTGTCTCTGAGTGGGCACGAATAAGTGCTCAGAACCTGATGGAGCTGGCATTTAGAAAATCCAGAAGATAAATTTTAACACCTACTAAGGCATGAAACAATTAAGGTACCAACTTCAGAATAGTTTCAAAGTAATAGTTAAAATAATTTAACAAACAGTCCAGTAAGTACACTTGGAAACATACTCATAGTCCTGTGTTTTTTATGGTTCTGTAAAGCATTTTCCTATACAGTTTAGGAATGTCATTTTTGCTCAGCAAATCAGGTTGTTAGTTTTCTATTTGAGTAGTTTATTAAAATATATGCATACTAAAAGCAGAAGAGCGGAATACAAGGGTCAAGGTATCAAAAACAACAATAACATTATTTTTAAGCAAATAAAAGTTGTATAAAACAGTGATTCTTACTAAAAGCAGTGTATACCCATACTGGTTTTTTAGGAGCAAGAGCTCATAGTTGCAAGTGAACCTATCAAGCTAAGTTTAAAAATATTGCCCTGGATCTGGCCAGAACAGGGTTAATTTCTGGAGTAGCCAGGAAGAAGCATGACTAGGACACGGAGGTTATTCCATACCACCTCACGTCACTGTTGGGGGGAGGCGGAAGGGACTCAGTCTCTTCTGGGAAGAAGAGGTTCCTTTGGGTTGAGAAAGCATGATGGAGGGAGCGTCTGGTGTTCTCTGTTATCGGGGATGTTTGTCCATGTAAATAATTTCTTTTCTTACACCTTTTGTTACTAATGTTGGTGTTGTAAATGTTTGTTTTCTTATATCATTGCTGTTTCCAGTAAATTGTTCTTACCTCAACTTGTGATCTTTACCTCTTTTGCCTTCAATTTTCAATGCCTCTTTACCTCTTGTGCCTTCAATTCTCGATTCCATCCTGCCACAGCGAGGAGAGGAAAGAGGGAGCAAGAGAGAGTGACCTGTGGTTTTGGAGAATCTTGGTGTGGGTACTGGATAGGGGAGCACCATTCTTAAACCGTGACAGCCATATTCGGTGCCCAGTGTGGGTCTTGAAGGGTTGAGAGAACAACAGATCTGCCCAGAGCAGGTTGGAAACAAGTTTGATCTAAGTGTTTGTTGTATTGAGTCTGGAGCCACTGGTCACAATATTGCTTGGTCTGTTCATGCGGGTGTGGCACCTAACCCTGTATATCTTTCCATATATGCACTGTGTGCCCATCAGGGAGCTCTTTTTCAAAGCAGGAAGAAGGATCAGGATTGCTTTGTTGTACTGTGAAATATCAGTTCATGACATGACATCAAGGGCAATGAGGGTGTTTTGGGATGTGTATGCAGTGCTGCTCTCCTACCCTTACCTTGGGCACTACCTTTGGAAGTCCATTAATAATCATATCCAGTCTGAGGAGGGAACAGGGGAGGATGATTTTCCCCAGCCTTTTACCCCGTTTTCCTCCTTCAGGCCTGTTACAACAGCTTTTGAGACTTGAATTCCCTTTGGATGTTAAGGAAGGCGTATTCTTGTTGCTAAGTCTTCCAGGTCTCCTCAGTGGGGTCCACACCATGTTTAGAGTCATGAAAGAGGTTTCTAGGGAGATTATTCAGAGATCTGCCCCAGGAGTGGATAGACATGAGTGGCATGGAATGTGGGAGAAAATGGGTCATGTTTTGAAGGTTTATTCTGCTCCAATGGTTTGGAGTTCACCCTTGAAAAACAGCAAGACTCTCATAAAATGGCAGAAATATTTGACTGAAAAATGCTGTGGTAATTCCAGAGAGGCATGAAGTTATGCATCTTGATAGACCGTGGCTACTATTTATCAGACACTGCCTGATACTAGACAGCACTCTCAGGGAGGAGGAGGAAAGCAGAGCAAGAGGTAGCATGGCCATTCAAACTGCAGCTGAACCACAGGAACAACCTGTACCAGTAGCAGTCGCACCTATACAGACGAAGAAATGTGAGAGCTAATCAATTTGCCTAGGGAGGGATGAAGAGGAAATATGGCCCTCAGGACAGGAAGAAGAGGCAGGGCCAGAGGTAATTTGCCTGATTCCTATCCCCGGGTGAACTGCAAGATATGCAAAAAAGATTTCAGCTGCCAGTCATGTGAGCTCCCGGTGACCTTGCTGCTCCAATGCTGGGCTATTGCAACCCAAAATATGAAACTAGATGGTAGCCGAGCAACTGGGATCCCTGTCCTGGGATGCAGGCACTGACAAGAGGATCAGGAAGAGGATGGAAACGCTCAGCCTCTGGAAGTGACTCCTGTCAAGCGTGAGGGAAATGTATCTTTTCAAGGATGATTTATCAGTGCACTTCAACGAGTGGAACACTCTGGAGAAGGGTATCCAGTACCTGAAAGAATTAGCTGTGCTGGAGGTACTCTATAAGGATTCAAATAACGAGCAGTCCCCTGTAAATCTAGATGAAGTCCAGTGTAAACAAACCATGTAGCAGATTTTCCTGTGGAGTGCACCATCGTCATATGCCAACTGATTGGCATTGATGTCATGGAAAGAACAACAAAGTGTGGACTATTTGGTTACCAAACTCCAGCTATATGAACAATGTCTCTCTTTCCCTGTACAGGCCTGTGTCTCATCTGTGGAAAGAGTATCCAAGAACTTCTAGCAATTGAAAGAGGACTCCCAGCAATTTAGAAAAGAAGTGTCCCATGCCCCAACACTACAGACCAGAGTCTCTGCTATTGGGAAGAAGCACTCCCTGTTCAAGAGAGAGGGTACACACCAAGAGGTAACTGTGGATTTACCTGCCTGACCATGGAGAAGAAGTGGGGTGGAAAACCCACCTCTGCCCTAGCAGCACAGGTATGTGAGTTGAGTGGAGGAACAATCACTGCAGGAAATTCTTCAGGGATAAATGCTGCTCCAGTTTCCAGGGGGCAAGTCCTCAGGTCCTCAGACAGAATAAAAGGGCTGATGTTACTTCTGATCCTCTTGAAAGGATGTCCAGTTCATACCTACAAGAAGTGAGCAATGAGCACTATGACCAGAACTAGAGAGGCCCTGCCTCCAGCCAGGTGGGGGAAAGGGAAATCAGATCTATTGGCTGGAGTGGATCAGATGGTCTGGCAAATCAGACTCACAGGAGTAAAAGGCTTTAGTTGACACCTGTGGGAACAGTGTACCCTTATGCCATCAAGATACGCAGGGGCAGAATCCATCTCTATTTCTGGGGTGACAGGGGGATCCCAACAGCTGCCTGTACTGAAGTTGAAGTGATCCTGACTGGGAGTGAATGGCAAAACACCCCATTGTGACTGGCCCATAGGCCCCGTGCATCCTTGGCATAGATTATCTGAAGAGAGGGTATTTCAAGGACCTAGAACGGCATTGCTGGGCTTTTGGGATAGCTGCCGTGTAGACAGGAAATTAGACAGCTGAACACCTTGCGTGGTCTCTCAGAGGGCCCTTCTGCTGGGAGATTGTTGAGGGTCGAAGAACAATGGGCACCAGTTGCTACCAAGGCAGTGCACCATTGACAACAGTGCACCAACTGGGACTCTGTAACCCCCACCATGAGATTTTTCGTGAACTGGAGAGCCAGAGTGGTCAGCTTTAAAAGTCCTATATGGCCAGTACCTAGGTCCAGTGGAGAATGGAGACTGACAGTAGACTATCGTGGCCTGAATGAAGTCACACCATCACTGAGTGTTGCTATGCTGGACATGCTGGAACTTCAGTACGAACGAGTTCAAGGAAGAAAAGTGGTGCCACCACTGACACTGCTAATGTGTTTTCCTCCATTCCTCTGGCAGCAGAGTGGAGGCCACGGTCTGCTTTCACTTGGAGGGGTGTCCAGTACACCTGGAACTGACTGCCCCAGGGGTGGAAACACAACCCAACTGTTTGTTTTGAAAGTTTAGGAGTCTCTGTGACTCCTTTGCAATACTGGTGGCCTGTGTGGCACTCATAAAACATGTTTTATTTGATTCCTTTTGGAAGCAACCATTAAATCTCATTTCTGGAACTGACTAGATTTCATAGCTGTGGTCAAATTAGAGCAAGTATTAATGCTGAAAGAGCAGAAGTACTAAAAATAATGTTCCTTTTCAGGCAAATTTACTGTTTTGCTGTCTTTTGTTTCTTAATTTTATTGGTCACATTCAACACATTTGTCTGCTGAAAAGTTTTAGTGCAAATATCTGATGCATTCAGTGCTTTCAATATCGGAATTTTATTCATAATTTGGTGGTAATTAGCATTTGTGTGGTGTAGGGTTTTTTTGTGATTCTGTGTGTGATGTTTACATTATGTTTAGAGATGTCCCTTTTTTACTGTTTATCTTCTTAGTTTCAAAGATATAAAATGCCTATACATCTTGACAAGAATAGCTGGAGAATGTATTTGTGCTTATCTGTTAGTTAAGGGACTTACTGGTCTGTTCCACACATGATACTTAGTTTTGCAATGCTTATGTAAGTGCCATCTCTTCATCAAAGTGAGGCACATTTTCTGTGTTACTGTAATGTTGACATTTGCAGTCTTTGTTCTTGTATGAGTTTAAAAATTAGTTAATTTGCCTGGTTTCTTCACCAGAAGCTATATCAAATTGCTTGGATTTTCTAGAGGATCTTTGTAGGTTCATATCCTGCAATGTGACGTGCTACATTTTTAGCTGAAGTACAGTATCTGTTGGATAGAGTAGGGTGCAATTTTCTCTCTCTTCTGTTTTTGTTGAGATGTTTTCGTGCAGATCCTTGAGAATAAATTTATGATCACTGATGCTGTCAAAAGTAATTTGCAGAGTCTGGGGTGATACGGGATATAGATTTTTTGGTAATGGGATGTGACCTCTTAAGAAGAATTGCCAGTAATAATTCCTTGTAGTGTAAATGTACATGTAACACTGACAAGCTTCCCTCCCATGCATCCGGTAAAGAATGCTGATAGTGAGACTTGATCCAGTTTTCATACCTGATATCCTCTGGTTTGTTTCATTTTAAACCTGAGCAACTGGAACATAGCTACAGAGAACAAGTCCTCTAGTCTTTATGTCAATTTTTGAATTAAATGTTATTTAATGGTTTCTGGAGAAAATGTCTATAGTGCAAGCATCATATTAAAATTAACCTTCATACTATTTTATGTTGTTAAATTTGTACTTCAGCATTTTTTAGGAAGCAGAATGAGATTGTAGCATAGAATAAACCTTTTCTTTTTGAAGTAGGTTATTTTTAATGGGATTTAAAAATCTTGCACTGTCATTTTTTTCCAAATGCTTATAAGAGAAAATGCTGATTAACAGGGTCAGCTGAAGTTTCAGTAATGTTAGAGTTTGTCAAAGTGGACTCAATGAAGCATATACTTCAGATTCTTGTGGGCATAATTCCATTCCTCAGTGATATGTATATATATATTAAAAAAAAAAAAATTATACTACCAGGAAGAGTGGACAACATATACATTATTTTTATGGAAAATAAGTTTTCATGTATGAATTTTAGGTCATGACTGCTGTAGAGGCGAACATGACTGTCTTGTGCATTGCTTTTAGAAAAGCTTAAACTGATCTGAGGTATTAGGATTTGCTTGTTTTTTATTCAGTGAACCTTTATTGAATTCTAATTTGCCTTTAGACTTGTTCAACTGCACTTAGGTGATTTTTGTGACCTCCCCGCCCCTCCTCTCTGTTTTATCAGTAGTACTTGACTTTGCCATTTTTTGGCATGAATTTTGGTACCATTTCCGAGCTATTAGTAATTCCAAGTTGTGCTGTCTCCCTCCTCTGTAACTCTGATATGTTGTTGTTTTATTATGTGCTGCTGAATAACATATGCAAGATAGTGAATGATTTATCATAGACTTGGACAGAAAAGAAATAATGATTCTAGGGTTTGCATTAAGGTATTTAACTTTTCCATATAGTGATTTTTAGGATGATGACGTACCTATGGTATTTAGATAGACATTGCTATCCTTGAGTGATTCCACTCATTGAAAGAAAATGGAAGACAATTCAGATTGGTCAGCAACACATTGGTCTTATGTGCTCTCATTTGTATCTTGTTTGTATAGGCAGAGTAACTGGGTGCATCCATGTGGATGAGGATGTTGTGTGGCTAAATATAGTGTGTATTCAAAACAGAAGTATCCTCCCATCTTAAAATAAGCTTAATAACATAAGGAATTATGTAAGAGTTCATTAGGAAGAAATATATACCACTAAGATAAACTTTTATTTTTTATCCTGTATCCTGTTTGAGCTATTAAATGTCTAACATGGATTAGACCACACTTGGTGGCTCAGATTCTGCTTGTTGAAGAGATGATTTAAAACTATAATTGCTTTTTAATTTTTCTTTTCTTGTGCAACTTTTGGATGAAAATACAGGGTAAAGCTAACAATTACAAAACTCACAGACCCATCTAGCTGTGCATGTTGATTCCAAGACAGCTAAGTGCTCTAGGTCTGAAGATAAACACATTTAATTGCTTTGTGCTGAAGGAGTTGACTGCTTATCTGTAATTACATGGAATTGGTACTGTTATCTGTATGGTCTTTCCTACTCTGTCATACTCATTTGTTTGATCTTGAGTTAGATAACAGGTTTGTTTGAAAAGAACTGTATTGTATGTGTGTACAGTTAGTAAAGCAAGTTAGTTTTGCTAATGGTAATTCCTTTGGTCTCTAATAAAGGATCATGACATACAAGCGTCACTATGAAAAACTGAGTAAAACAATTTGTTTGCAGGCAATAAATAATAGACAAAGGGGAGTAAGGAAGTTTATTTATACTCTTTCTTCTTATATTTTTCTGTGTATTAAAACAGTTTTTTACAGTAGGATGTTAAGTATCATTGGGCCCGTTTGTTGTGTTTTCAAGCAATGCTGTGTTAGAACTGGTTGATTAAACTATTCTCTATATCTAATCTGTGTAATTAAGTTAGATGTAGTTGCTCTATGCTTCTTGTTTCTGCCGCTAAGAACTGACAGAGGTGAGCCAAACCAGCTCCTCCTTGTGTGACGTATTGCCACAGGCAGTACTTTGTTGGTAAACAGTGCGTTATCAGGAAGTGAAGTTTGGTATGTTGCCTCTTTTCCAGCTTTTGGTGTATGATAATATCTATACTGTCATGTTGAAATGCAACCAATTAGTTCAACAACTTCAGTGTAAAATGTGATTTATTATATTCTTAATCCACTTGTTTATTCTTTTTGTAATTAACAGCTGAACATCTTATTTTTAAAAAAAGTAAAACCTCCACTCCAAAAATTTGCATAATTCAGTCATGCCATTGTATTCTGTGATTTCCACCATGGCATTCTATATTAAAGTACACAAGTGATAGAATTGAGAATGTTTTTGCCTTAAAATGGAAGTAAAGGGACCCTTGTTCAGACTGCAGATTGTGCATGCATGTTCTTTTTCACTGACTTTTGTCAACACTTTATTTTATTACTATAATTGCATGCTGCTAAGACTTTTTATACTACTATTGAACCACCCGTACAGTTTCCACAAGAGACTGGGAATTCCTGGTGTTTGATTTTATGCTCTGAAGGGCCAAGTAGTTGCCTTCTCTAATCAATTGATTATATGAAAACTGTATAGTTCTACAAGGTTTTTATGCTCATTATTTTTGTCAGTGGTGAATGACAGTTTTTCTCAGGGTCTGTATTGTGTTTTGATTGCTGTATTAATGTAATAAAGAGTATACAAGTAAATTACAAGTCATGCTGTTCTCACTAGGAGTTTGAACTCATATTTGTGGTAGGAAATTAATCTGGTTTTAATTGCCTGTGAGTCTGAAGGATGTTCCTTTTTGTAAAGCTGATCTCACATAAATATAAATCAGTAACTGCCTGTTCTTTAATTATGTATTAGTGTATTGTATCTGCATACTAGATGAGAATATGAGCATCTCCAGTTACAGTGTATTGGAGGTCATTAAATCTTCTCTGTCTTGATGAAGTTTAGTAGCACTGCATTTCTAAATACTGAAAAATGAACGATGTTGCTACTTGTTTTAGAGTGTGACCATGTTTAGCTACAGTTAGTGAGTTACTTTATGAGTAGTCATAGGGTTTTTTTACAATATGGCAAACAATTGCTGTAAAATATACTATAAAATAGCAAAAAAAAATTTTTAAAAGTCATTGTAAATTATTTTGAGGTATTTTAATGTAAAGTAAAAAAAAAAAAACAAGCATTTGAAAATATGTTTTGGTATTTCATAAATATATGGCTGAATTCTACCATGGTCCAAAAATGTTGTATTAAGTTTTTGAAAAGAGGACTAATGTAACCTGCATTCTTGGTAACAGTGTCTCTTCTTCCCTTGCCATTTTATAGTTGATCTTGTCAAGGACAAACATCGTGGTCCTGTCTGAATTCATGCTGTGACAAAGATTTCAATTACATGATAACTTTCTTATGAAATGGGACTTCTCTTGCATACTTCAAAGAAAACATGGTACTTTATGTTGTTTCAGGGCTAACATTTCCAAAAAGATGGCAAATGCCATTTTACTTTGAGTTTCTGCATGTATAATTAAAACTTTCACTTTTGGATAGTGAGATTTAGAAGCCTGTTTTTAGTATGTTCACATATGAGTTACAAAGAATGAAATTAAGTAGAGAGAGAAGGAGAGAAGAGAATTTGCTGAGTTGGTTACTGGAAAAACAGTTAATAAGCTTACTGTGCGTGAATGATGTTAAAACCAAATTGGAGATTATTCCAAGATGACTTTCTTTTGACTTTCTCTTGTAGAAGAATAATGTATTTGAAAATCTGTTGTGGTTTTTTGATTTTTTTTTTAAAATAGCCACTACTTAATCAGTAGGGATTGTTAAGTGAAATAGTATTACTAAGAGAAAACTGTTTGAAATGTTTGGATGAGTAGATATTTTGATATTGAGGGTAAATGACTCTTAACAGCAACTTTCATTCATAGTGTAATTGAATTGGTAACTTTGTACAGCTTATGATCTTGGATTTACACTTCAGCCAAAGATGAACAATAAAAATACATAATTTCTCAAGGAGATTTTATTCTTCTGGAGAGGGCTGTGGGTTTTGGTTGGGTTTTTTTGTTTGTTTGTCATTGGTGGTTTTTTTTAATTGGTTGAGGTTTTATTTCATTACTCTGGTATGCTCAAAATAAATTGAGCATATATTTACATTGTTATTTTCCTATAAAAGTACAATTAGAAGAAAGGACTGCTATTCATAAGTATTATTTATAATGTTACAAAGATAATTTTTAGCTATTGACAGGAGAATATTTGTGAGATTTCTATGCACTGTAGGGTTTTAAGCACGTTAGTCTGATCAGAGTTGTAAGCTGAGTCCAGCCATGAACTTCAGTTGACAGAAAAAAGACTCCGTATGTCTTTCAGACGAAAAGTGATCCTACTTCCATTAGTCTCTTTTAAATAGATTGTTTGTTACCATAATAAGATGTTCCAAAGTCAGCACCGACCTTTTGGATTGTTCTGTGTAACTGAGCTGGTGTAAGTGACTTTACCTGTGTGTGACTTTGCACTGGCACTGCAATTAATAGGTTTGGGGTTTTTTTTTTTTTTGGTTTGTAAATGTTCATTTACGTAAGTTTTTAAAGAAGTGTTTTTTACTTTTATTCTTATAGAAATATGTTCACAGTGACCTAAGGGGAATGTTGTTCAATGTTCCTTTTGTACTACATTCTTTTATTTGCTGCACAAAATGACCGTCATAGTTTGTTCAGAAATAATTGTAAGCAACTTAAAATGCAAAATGATGCCTGAAATAGATTCTATGTAAGGAGATTTGGAATTACTTCCTTTTTATCTCTGACAAAGTTATACCTTAAAAGTGCCTTTAAAATTATTGCACAATTAAAATTTAGCTTCCTGTTGGTTATCATCATCTGTGTTGTTCAGAACATGTGTTAAGAAAACACAGTCCTGAATTTTTTTTGTTCTTTTCTGGTATATTTGGTCATGATCTGTCCAAACTTCTCCAAGACATGTGGCTTCAAAAGTGATGAGCTGCAGAACAAAGATTTTCTGCATATATCTCACATAATATCTTTTAGACTCATATGTTTTGCTGTACTTTGCAAAAACTGATAGTAAAATTTCTTTGAAAAAACTCACAGTCCGTTGAGGAAAGAAGATGAAATGATGAAATGGTGATTGTCTGCTTTAGTGGGCAGTTATTGACAGAATGATATGTAGTGCATATATAGTGCTGTAAGAAATGCAAAAGTTGAATACATGTAAATGTTTAAGAGAATTTTTTTTTCTTTAATGTAAAAACTTGCCTTTTCAATTACAGTTTTCAGCGTATCTAAACAATACTTTTAACATGTTTGTCATGTCAGAGAGCTCCAGGGGATAATCTATACTGACATAATTTGATTCAAAATCAGCAGTTTGTGGAAATCTTGATTGTAGCCTTGAGTTGTGCATGCCTTGGAGGTGACCTGGACAAAGAGGGTAAGAGAAATGTACTGTTTATTTTGTTGGTGAAAAATTTCAGCAGCAAATGAGGTTTAGATCAGATATTAGGGTGAAAATACATAAACCTGACACTTCTGCTTTCTTTTACAATACTTTGCTACAAAACAGGTTTTTTTTCTTTCATTCAGTTTTTTATGAAAACGTCTGCATTAGAGCATAATTATATTTTCTATTAATTAAAAAACATTTCCTGTAGCAGGTATGTGGTGCTGATAGTGTGAGAATGCTTTAAATCACATTGGTCCCAGAAATAGCTTAACTTACTTACGTGTGTGCAGAAAATCACACTGTGAAAGGCCAGTGTCCACAAAGGAGACAGAGGAGTCCTGCAAGAATCAACTTTATTCGAATAAAGAGAGAGAGTCCACTAGGCCATAACCCGGTGGGATCTGTCTCAAGGTTTTGGAGGACGCAGCCTCCTTTTATCCTAAACTCTTGGCCGCATATTGCCCTTCTTCTTTCCTCATTGGCCGAGAGACTAGGAAGGTGAAGGTTTCCCAAACCGCCTACAAGATATTCCTCCTTGAACATGTATTCTCCCCACATCATGCATTGTATGACCATTAAAATGAGCTTTCAGCCCACCCTGGGCAGAGAAGTTAATATTCGTAAGTCTATTAAGCCTGCACACTTTTCCCCTAAAGTTCAGAAATTCACTGTGCTGGGCTCTGCAACAAACTTGCTCAGCTTGATGTTCATAAAGACCCCCACACGCACTTTTCCGGGGCCTGATTGGTCCTTTCAGATTGGCTCATTTGTGAAGACATCAACACCCATTTCTCCTGTCATGTGGAACTAACATCTTGCCATGTTAAGGCAGTGGGGTGAAATAAGTTTTAGAGCTCCATGGTACTTGGTTATCCAGCTTCTGTAGCCTGAGTCAATTATCATTGTACAGCATATGATGCATATATATACAGTTTAATGTTAGTGAAAAGCATTAACTTCAGTTTTTGAGATTGTAAATTAATTTGGACAAAACGGCTTAGTCTACTTTGTTGATATAGAAAGCCAGTTGTATCATTGCATAGTATTTAAAGTTACTGAACACCATTTTTTTAGTGTTCATTGATATGCATGTACTGAACAGAACTATATATATATAATCTCCTTGTGCATTAAAAAAAGTATTAAAAAAGAAAATAATAATATTTTTCTGTTTCTAAAATTATCATGTAATATGTTGCTGCATGTTGCAACATGGGAAGTTTTTTTTCTGAAAACATTTTTGTTTCTCTGTCCACTTGGACATTTATCTTAAAAGTAAAGCACTTCAATATCTCCATAGATTCCTGTTTTTTAAGGTGCATCATGGTAATTTCAAAGCATTTTGATGAAGTAATAAAGAAGTGGAATTAAAGAAAAACCTCAACAATATACAAGTCCTTGTACCTTTTGGCTGTATCCCAAAGAATGTCAGAATAGCTGTTAGAAAGGCCTGAATGAAATGTTAGTAACTTAATTTGGGTAAGTATTATGGATTTCAAAGCAACAGAAGGTTTTTTTCCTGTCTTCTGCCATATAGACCAGATATTTTAGGATGAAAAGTCTTTGCTCATCCACTGAAGTTGTAATTGGTCTTCTGTTGAAATTCAGAAAACTAGTCAGAATGAGGCATATTATTTATTGTCATTAATCACTACTGCTAGCTGGGAAGAAGGAGGCAGCAAATCAGAACAGTTCTAGGTTGATAAGTTTGGGTTTTTAAGCACTAACTTTTTCAAATGGTAGTTCTTCTTGCTAGTAAGATTTCATATGTATGTGAATTTATGGGTGCACTAGCTGTGTTCTTATTGATAGTCTGGTGGAGTAAGAACTGGTGTATTTGCTCCCAGAGGTTTCCCTTTGTTCTCCAAGCATACCAGTCTTAACATTTGTTAATTCTGTGTGGAGACAGGTTGTGGAGTGAGCTGTGGTTTTGGGAAGATTGCCTTCTTAAAGCAGTGTTTGCCACTATCTCCTATCAGATGCCTATTTAGGGTTTTGGGTATTGTAAGTCCGGCCTGTTGGCTGGAATAGGATTGGAAGTCTATTTGGTGGTTCCCGGTAGTATAAGTTCTGTTTGATGTTGTTTCTTAACAGAATCCCTGTATTTAGATGATTAGAAGAAAATAAGTTGAAGTTTGGGTGTATTTTTCCTTCCTCTTAGAAGGAAAAGATGACAGATTTAGTTTGTCCTTCTGATTAATTTTCTCTCTGTGTTTATTGAAACTATAGGTTCAGTGAGGTTGGTTTTAACAAAGGCCAGCACTGAACATTAATTTTCAGTTTTGAGTTTTGCAGAAGGAAAATAAAATACTAAGGAGCTAAAGTGGACTTTAAAATATGTGCCCAAACAGTAGTCTGTGTGCTTTGTTCAAGAAACACTGACAACAGTAACTATTTTTAAAATGTCTCTATTCATACCTTTGCAGTGATTAATTGTGAAAGATGTGGTAATGAAAGGATAAAGCAGATCAACTATTTCTTGGAAAAAGAAAAAAAATCACTGCTAGGAAAAGATTCCTGCAGAATTTATTGTCGCTGCTCCCCACTCCAATTCAGCTTGTTCTACTCAGTGTATATTAAATAGTTGACTGTCTTAAAATAGTAAGCTGTAGAAAATTCAAGGTGTTTGAACAAGAGGTCAGATATATTTTATTGCACTTAGAGTTGATATTTGAAAAATAAAGCAGAGTGGAAAACAAGTTGTGTTGTGACAATGAACAATTTCTGTTGTGAATAACAAAGAAATTCAGACAACAAGTTTAGAGAACATGACTCATCGTAAAAACACCAGAAGAATGAAGTAGCAAAAAGCATCTTTCGGTGTTTTGATCATTTTGTTTATATTACTTTTCTGTTCTCAAGATTTTTTTTCCACAAAGAGATGGAATAGATACAAATAAAATAAGAGTAAATACTTTGATACGGACCAACAGTGCCTGGCAATACAGTAATAAATATTTATTGTTAGCCTTAGCAAGCATCCTAGTAGTGCGACCTTCTTTGCATTTACAAGCAAACACTAGCTCTCATTTCAAGTATGAAAAATCTATTATTGTGAAAAATGTTGGCTTGTCATCCCACTGAGATCAGTAGAAGCAGAGAGAAGCACTGTGACCTAGCTTTGATTGGCTTGGAATACACTAGTTGAGGGTGGCTTTAATATTACAGAAATATTACAGAACCTATTTATCTCATCATGTAACCATTCATTTTTGTGAATGTACTTTTGTTAGACTATTCAGTATAATAATATTCCATGAAAAAATATTGTTACTTTGACATTTGCATGAATGTCAATTGCCTGGAAGAGTCTCCATTGTACTTTTCTTTCTTCAGGCACCAGTTTCCATGTGTTTCCTTTACTTCTAGCGAGCTAAAAAGTTAGGCAGCATAGGTTGGATGCTGGGTAGCTATTCTTCAGTTTTTCTTTGTAGTATGTTTTAAATAAATCAATAGGGTTTTTTTTCAAGCCTGTAAAAAATGTAAAGAGTGCCATTTTCAAAACAAATATGTTATGCAAGTTTCTTGAAAATATTCTAAATTCATAATTGATAAAACTGAAAATATACTAATTTCATAATTGTCATTTTTTGTAGCTCTTGTTTTTTCTTCTGGAAGATGAAATGTGAATGGTGAGGTTCTGGGACTGTGTTCCTGGCTGTTGCAGCGGGGTTTGCGGATATATTTCCTTTCTCCCACAGGAAAGTTCTGCGATTCTAGTTTATCATTTGTGAAGCCCAGTTTTGGGTGGAGAGTCCTCCATCAGGCATGTATCACTGTTAAAATATTATAGTCATATATAGTATTGATATGGTACTGGCAAAGTGTGTAGTTTTTGCAAGTTAATTTTTCTTCTGCTCATATTTTAAACTTCGCATTCATATGGTCTTCTATTCTTCTGCTTATGTTTTGAACTTACGATTCATGTAGTGTTCTATTCTGAAAACAGCATTACTTGTTTTTTTGCACCTCAGGAAGTATGTCTTTCCCATTAGGTAAAAGAGGTAACTGATTAGGTAGGATTCTTTTTCCTTTTTTTGGCTATTAAATAAACCTTGAGTAACGTTTTCCTCTGAAAACTACGTCTGGACTGATTTTGATACATAATACTGCAAATGGCAAAATTTAATGAGTTTTACATTATTATAGAGGTCATGTACTATAATTTATGTAGTGTCAGATTGTCTTTCCGTGACATGATAGCTATCTACATTACCTTCTGAGTTTGATGATTCTTATGAGCATTTAATTTGGGAGGAGTACTGTGAAATCTTCTTCTCACTATACTTGAATGGCTGCCATTCAATGAAACATTACTTTAGACAAAAAGGGGACAAATGACAACAATAGGATATAAGAGTATCAGAGGGGAATAGTTGTACAGTTGTCTCTTCTGTGACTGTATGTTAGATCATTGAAGGAAGTGCAAAACAGGACTGGAGGAAGGAAAGGCATTTTCCCAGGAAGACTGTTTTGAAGTTGATTTTTATTTATTTTATTTTTAATCCGAGAACTTGGAGGTAAGATGGTTTAGGTGATTACACTTGCTGAAAGCAGACAAGATGGTCATTGTCAATATAGATTTTTAATTTTTTTTTTTCTTTAATACAAAAAGTGGATAAACAGTACTGGGGATTGAATAAATAATTATGCAGTGCAAGGTCACTTTTTGGGGAAAAACAGGCTTTTTGTTTTTAGAATAAATTAATGTTACCTGTTGGAAAGAGCTATGGAAAATGCCTTACGTGTGCGAGTTTATCGTAATGTATTAATGATCTTTTGGTATCGTGTAAGTGTGAACAAGGTGAGACAATTTGTCTAGACAAAAAGGTAAACAGCAGGAGTTTGTCACATGGTCAGCTATGGAAAAGAGAGGGATTGCTCATGAAATACTGATACCCAGGATAAAAGATGGTTTGTCATAAGACTTCATGTCTTGTATTCTAGCTCAGTATATCTTAGATATTTTGTACAATTTGCCAAAGTCTCTTTGAGATGTTGTCCAATATGTGGAAGTCCTCTTTCAGACAGTGTCAGGGTTGTGAGAGGGAGAAAAAACATTTTTTGAAAGATGATCTGATGGAGTGCTTGAAATAATTACGGTTAGTAGGGGAAAATTAAGTTGTACATCTAAAGGATCAAATTACTTTTAAAAGGGTATAAAGTTCTTGCTGTTAAAAAAGAAAGAAAAAGGAGAGTGGAAAATACTGAAATAGTAAGTTTTAAAATAAGTATTACGTAGTTTCAATTTATGTATGTCATGTTTGAGTTTCAATTTCGTGTAAGTTCTGCAATCTCATTTTGTTGCACAGCAAAGGAAAAATAATCACAAAGGCTATTAAGTATTGTGGAGTAAACTTTATTACATGTGGAACATAATCATTAGAGGAATTACAGGTCAGTCACAGTAAAATAAAATGCTTAAAAGGTATTTATTATTAGAGCTTTCCAGTAAAAAGTCTTGTATAGTAAAATGGTGAACTCAAACTCACTGTATCTCTATAACTATATTGGAGCTAATTGTAAAATGAAAGCTGTGAAATTTTTGTTTGTTGCTATCTGTATGTCATGAAAGAGGCAAATGGTTTCTAAAACTTACAGTCACAAACTGATTATAAAATTCCCAAGGGGACTCTGATGGGACTATAGTAACTTAGCAATGGAATGGTGAGTCATTGCAGGAGAAATTCATGTAATAATTTTTTCCAGTATTTATAGGACCAGGTGGATAAAATGTCATTTAATTTTATTTGATTAAAAACTAGTAGGCAAGAGAGAAAGAGGAAGAAAAAAATGAAGCATCTTTTATTTAAGGCATGAGAGATGGATGGAATATATAAGAAGCATATTATGAAGCAAGATACTATAGTGATTAATTTCAAATCTGATCAGTGCTCCAAAATGGTCATGTTAATATAACCATTCAATTTGTTAACTTAAGGTGATAGGTGTTTTTTTAAGGTTCTAAATGGAAAGGATGGCTTTTGAGTGGACCAGCTAGATTATGAGAAATTGAATGTGGACTGAATCCGAGCTGTATCCTCTTGTATCTAGTGCTCTCAGGTTAAAGATCATGTCTACTGTTGCTTCAAGGTTTGGTTGTTTTTTGTTGGTTCTTTCAGAAAGGGCAGTGGAATTCAGTGAGCATGTGTTCATTCACAGTTAGGTGCTTGCATGGATTCTTAACTAAAGCTTTTCAATGCTGTCACAATACTGAAAGTTTGTCACTATGTCATGCTACAATGACCCCTGTCCTTTCTCTTCTCTACTTAGCATTGCTAGTATTTATTTTTGGTTTATTTTCAAGATCTTCTCTATGGTTAATTAATATTCAGCATGTATAAAGGGCTTGTCAAGCTTAAAGTTTATCAAATTTAAAATGAATTAAAGCAGAAGCAGATGTCTTTGAGGAAAGGTGAGACTGTTAAACAGAATTAAGTATTCTTGAATGAGCTATAAGATCTTCAAAAATTCATCTGGAAAAAACCCCCAGTATTAAATGTTGCTTAAAAAAGCAAAATTGTCTGGAGCTTTGGCCAAAAAGGTACCTAATTTATCTTTCCATATTCTGCTGTTCAAACGTGATGAAACAAAGGACTTTCTCTGTAATTATAGAAGTCTTGGTGAAAGAAGGATCAAGTCTGTTCAATACTTTCTAGAGATGACCAAAGAAGAGTTAGATGTTTAGAAGACAAACAGACATGCAAGAAATAAACAAGTAGTTAAACATATTAGTGGGAAAACACTATTTCCTGGAAATTCATGTTACGAGTGAGTTTAAGTGGAATAAAATTATTATTCCAAAGTATTTTATTTTAAAGATAGAAGTAGCTCTTCTGACACTTCCTATACATTCTGTGACTCTTCCTGCCAACACTGTAGGTCTATTTTAGGAAAGACAATATTGATGTTTTTGAAAATTTTCATCTTAGTTTTCTAGCGATGATAAAGAATAAGAGCATTTGTTTTTTTAAACAAAACAACCAAACCTAACCATGAAGATGTGACTCATGCTGATTAAACTTTTTTTTTTCCAAGAGGAATTACAATGTAATTTAGATTGGTTTTGATTGTAATGTGTTGCTGCAGAATACGTGCAATCCTAAATGACACTTGGGACTGTTGTGACTAAGGTTTTTGGGTGCATTTCTTGAGTGGGCTAATGCTATGCAAAAAGAAAAAAAAAGTGGTTTTAATTTTCTGTTGTTCTTCCACGTATTTCTAAAGGGATTTTTCTTAATCGATTTCCCTACAGAACTAGAATATAAAAATTAGAGGTCTCTTTATTGCTTATGTACATTACTTCTGGTAAGGATTAAATGGAAATAACTTGAGTGGGAATCAAAGCATATCAGATATACCTTGGAAATTCTAAAAGTAATTTAAATGAATTTGTATATTTTCTAGAACTCATGTTCATTTTTGCAATTTTCTAAGCTAAATGCAGAGTTAAAAATTACATTTTTATATTAATAATTTTCATTGAAGAGAGATAATAAGTAGCTAATTAGTTTAATATCCCTCTCAATAGCCAGTATTGGATTTTTATGGGTGTAGTAGAAGTAACAGTACAGTGCAAAGAAAGACCAAACTGATTGGAACCTTTGTCATAAGAGAGCTTCTCTGAATCTTAGTGGTATGTGAGAACTTATAGAGAAAATGCTTGGAATTTTTAGCATGTGCAAGTGTATTCAAAATCTAGCTAAATTCTTATGTTCAGTTGTGTTAAAGAAACAGCCACATTTTTTAGCTGTTTCAGTTTTGTGTTTATAAATTGGTTTCAATGAGTATACTTTTGGTTTTGTTCTGGCAGAAGATAAATCAGAATGCTTAAATAGATTGTGGGAGCATTTGTATAGTATGGATGGTATGTCCTCTGTAACATAGTTTTGTCTTACAGATACTGCTTACAAAAAATTCTGGGTCAGTACTTTATTTCTTCATATGAGTGATGCAATTTAATATTGGGTGATCACCCAACTAAATTTCGTTTCCTTCATTAACTTTGTAAAATATTGTGGGAAATTTTTGCTTCTAGAGCTTAGGAAACATGATAGTATAGCACAAATAAATTATGTTAAATAATGCAGCCTAAAGATCTTAAAAGGTCATAATCTGCCCTTATTTTTAGCCACAGTAGAGTTATATTACTAGTCTCATAAATATTTTCTTCTTCTTCTTCTTCTTCGTCTTCGTCTTCATTGTCTTCGTCTTCTTCTTCATCGTCTTTGTCATCTTCGTCATCTTCTTCGTCTTCTTCTTCTTATTCGTCTTCCTCGTCTTCCTCATCTTCCTCTTTGTCTTCCTCTTCATCTTCCTCTTCTTCTTCCTCTTCTGTGTCTTCATCTGCTTCTTCTGCCTCTTCTGCTTCTTCTGCTGCTGCTTCTTCTGTTTCTTCTGCTGCTGCTTCTTCTTCCTCTTCTGCTGCTTCTTCTTCTGCTGCTTCTTCTTCTGCTGCTTCTTCTTCTGCTGCTGCTTCTTCTGCTTCTTCTTCTGCTTCTTCTTTCCCTTCTCCTTCTCCTTCTCCTCCTTCTTCCTCTTCTTCTTCCTCCTCTTCCTCCTCTTCCTCCTCTTCCTCCCCTTCTTCTTCCTCTTCTTCCTCTTCTTCCTCTTCCTCTTCTTCCTCCTCCTCTTCCTCTTCTTCCTCCTCCTCTTCCTCCTTCTCCTCCTCCTCCTCCTTCTTCTTCTACTATTGGATTTCCATATATAAGTCTTTATGTTTTCTAAAAAATGTTCTTGGAAAAATGTTTGGGTCTTCATTGCCTTTGAACTTCTGTTCTTATCCAAAGGAATTTCTGGTTGAATCTTAGTTCTTTCAAGAGTTAAACTGAAAAATTTCACTTAAAATGTGCTTACCCTTGGGGCATATAATTTGTGAGAATAAGTTTAGGTCATATTAATTTTATTTAATATGATTGTAGCTGATAAGTAGTCTTCAAAACATGTTTCACGTGAGAAATAATTTGAGAAGTGGGAAAAAAAACCCCATGCAGATATTAATATTGAAGTATATGTCTTATGGGAATACCAAGGTGGGAGATCAAGTCACTTTTCTACTTTGGTTTAGATACATTGTCATAAAAGCAATAAAAATCCTTTTCTTTCTGTGCTCCAGTATGCTTTCCCTTGACTATAGAATTATAGATACTTAATAATTTGAAATTTTAAAATAGATACTTAGTAATTTGAAAAGAAAATATTTCCTAAGTGGAATTGCAGTCATACAACCACTGCATTGCTGAGTGATGAGCCAGTTATTTCTGTCAACAAAAATAGTTCCTGGCTTTTAATCAGTCAAGTACCAGTGTTAGGCCAAAGGAAGAAGGGGCATATGGCAGCTTCTAGAAACACTACTGCTCTTTTATAGGTGAAAGAAGACTTAAAACGGCATTAAGTTTTACTGATTTTCTCCCCTTAGACTTACATTGCCCAACCTGTCTTGGTTCAAGGTGGCTGTGTCCCAAGTCACTGTTTCTTTGGAAGGTCTCAGGAACAAAGTCTCCTGGTCAGCCTGTTGGTCATATGGACACTGACTATAGAAACCTTTTTAGAATGAATTTACAGAAACTGCCGAGCTGTCAGGAGAACAGTGTTCACCTTTCCAGAGTCTTATCTCAGCTGCCTTTCTTCTTCTTCCTTTCTTTCTCCAGCCGGAACCAGTTGGAACCTGCTCACCAGTTCCTTAGTCTCTCGTCTTTGCAGGCAAACTGTTTGCTCCAGACATTCTCCTTGATGATGTGGCTGAGAGTTAGCAGCGTTTTCCAGTCACTTTATCTCAATATGAAGTTTGATGTCACAATCATCCTTCCCAAGTATGAGATAGAAGGCTTTTTTTTGTTTTGGTATTGTTTGGTTTGGTGTTTTTATTTGTTTGTTTGTGGGTGTTTGTTTTCTGTTTGGTTTTGTTGTTGTTGGTTTTTTTTGGTAAAAGATTATTCTGACGTAATTGCAATTTTGCACAAAATACAAAAATATTTCCAAAAAGGCAATGGTGTATTTTCCTCTAGTATATGAGGGAGATTATCAAAATAAGTTTTAAGTCAACCATCAGTTTATCACTGCTCTAAGGTAAAAGGTGTTTGTGTGTTCACTCAACAGCGCTTTCTTGATATGACGTTTGGAGCCGGAGGCCACACAAGAGCTCTTTTAGAGAAAGCCAACGACATCACCGTGTATGCACTGGACAGGGATCCCACAGCTTACAAAATAGCTCAGCAGCTTTCAGAATCCTACCCGTAAGTTATCTTCTTCTGTCTTATATATGGTTGAGATAAGGTTGGTACTTCAGTATTTCATGCATAATGTAATATATTTTTGTGGTTTTTAATAGGTTACTGTAGAATAGCATTCTATGCTGTATGTACCCTGTTAAATAGGAGATCCAAATCAATTTGTTTATGAGTATGTGAATGCAGCTTCTTCTTAGGTTTTTGGAGTTAAATGTGTATTTTGTAGTTTTAATTTTAAGCATGTATCAAGTAGCTAATTTTATATTTAAAAATAGATTTAAAAGAGATTCATATGTTCTGCTTGCCTTGAGATGATTCTGATTGCAAAGTAGTACAAAAACATCTTTGTGGAAAATATTTCACAAAAATGATGGAATAATAGGTTTTAAAATAATTAGGCCATTTAAGTATGGATTAGGAATATTTTACTTTAAAAAAACGTGAAACAATTGTAATTCAGTATTAGGTTTGCTAAGTACTTTGCCACTGGCTTCAGAAACTACTGAACAATTTAATAAACTACAATTTCTGTGTATAGCTTATGCTTCAATTTTCCTTTTAAATAAGAGTGCTGAATTTGCTAGATGAACAATTGCTAAATGCAAATTTTTTACATCTTTTTTAGTTATGCATGGTTCTTGTTCCTTTATTTAATTCAAGAAAGAACCCAGTCAAAACATCAGTGCATTCATGCAAAAGTGTGCAATATATAGAGTTGAATATGAGCTTTTCAGAAAGTCAGATTTTCAAATCTGACCAAGAAGTAAAAATATGTAGATACAAAATTAAACAATATGAAGTAATCAAGACTTAAGAAATTTATGTAAGGTGGTAAGGAGAGAATACTCACTGTCAGGTTGAAAACATTATTTATTTCAAAAGAGCTTTAGCGTGAAGAAAAGCAAATATTTCCAGTAAGAAGAAATCTGGAAGAGGTGGATAAAAACACCTGGTTGTTCAGTCATGTTTTCCCACATAAAAAGAAGTTCTAAGGCAGCAGTAATATTTAAGCAATGCAGAAGGTGTTCCTCAACTTTTCTAAGATAAAAGGCTAAACTGTGCATTCCTTTCTTCACATGTGTTTGACAGAGGCCCAGTGCGGGAAATGCAAGCATGTGTCAAGACAGCATAGCTCAGTTTCTAGTCATCCTACTCTGTAAGACCACTTCCATATATTTCTCTAAATTTTCAGCTCTTTTTGGGCTGAAGTGGCATGCAATGTATACTTAAAAATTTGTGGAATTCCTCTCTCCACTGTTATTTCTCTGCAGAATGCTCTTTTTGACAGAATGCTGTGGAGAATTTTGTCAAGGAAAGTCCATTTTCTTTTAAACTAAGCCTGCAAGCATGTTCTGCCAAAAGTCATGAGAGTTGTAAAGTCTTCTGTTCTGTGTCATAGAAAAAACCCAGTGTTTTAGAAACATTCACACAACGTAAGACAACAATGAACAGTCCTCTGACTCTGAGTTTATTTGTAAAGTATCCTATGCAAACCTGTATGTGAAAAGTTTATTTTCCAGATAGACTAAGAGATTTTACAAGTGTTGGATGCTCTTCTGCCAATGATGGACATCGATAATTTTCTGCTTGCTTAGGTTTGTGAAAAGATGAACTTTGTATAGCAATTAACGTAACTTATTATGGTTTAATAGACAAAGGAGGTCTCCTAGTTCTTATTTTTGATGGTGGTGTCTACCTTTACAGATGCAAGTTATCCTTAGAATGAAGTGGATTCTTAAATAACATAGTGTTCTTGGTGAAAAGTCTTAATCATTGAAAGATGACTGCATGTCACCTGGATATGTATTGTAGGATACAGAGCTGTATTCTTATTTGCTCTGGTGTTTTCCCTCATTTTCTGTCTTTCTTATTAGAAAGAACAAGTGGATCCTTTTTTAGAAGGTAAATATATCTTTTCTCATAACAATTTGTGTTGAAAATTATGGCAAAAGTATGTTCTATATGTGCTAATTATTAATCTGCTTTCCCTGGGAAGTCAGTTGCATAAACCATTGTCAAATTAAAAGGAGAAAGGAGGCATAAGGATGTAATTTATAAATAGGTAAAGCTAGTGTTTGCTTGCAAATTAGTTGAGTATCAGTTGAGTATTTACTTATGAGATATGGAGATTTTATAAATGGATTTTTTTCAGTAGTCATTTTAATGAATGATAGTTGGTCCCATAATAATAGTTGGTCTAACATTATGGGATTTTATTGTCTATTTTCTACACTGTGTTAGAAATAAACCTTGTATCAGTTCAATTCAAATCTGTGTGGGCATCAAAAGCTCAGGGAATTCACCCAGTTGACATCTGTATCTGGTCAGGTCTATTGTCAGATTAAATAGGTGCCTGGCTCACCAGGGAGCCACAGAAATAGTTGTGCTATTTTAAAAACGGCAGTGGCAGCATGCAGTTGCAGTCTAAGAGAAATGTAGGGCTGTCCCTTCTGTAAGATGCACAGCCTTAGATGTACCTCACTGAATAACTGCAACACAGAAGTATAAACATCCTCCACTTTTTTTCTGTTCTAGGCTTTTTTTCACCTCTTCTGTTTAACACTGATGTTTTGGGAGAGGTTATTTGACTTGCTGAAGTGGTTCACTTGCTTTGGAGGTGACAGCACAAAGTTGGGGAAGTGGCTGTTGTGTAACCAGTAAAATCTGATTCCCACTGTCTGAAACTGTGAATGCAGTGGGCAAACTGAAAGTCATACTTCAACTGAATTTTCTGTTGCCCTTTGTTTCCTACTTAAACCAGAATACTGCATGTGTAAGTTGGGGATATTAATATAAACTGCATGATGGATCTTGAGTCTTGCAGTAGTATTTGCAGGAGTCCATCTTACCATAAAAAATTACAATTCTAAATATACAGTGTTAGCTGTTGTTGCTTATTCTGGTTAGATGACATTAATAATCTTAGTAGAATTATATAGTTCCAACTGTTACTCAGTATGTGGCTTTGTTTGTTGACGTAATCTTTTTGGATTTCAATAACGTTTTTGATACTGCCTCTCACCATATTCTTCTGGACAAAATGCCTATTTCCACAGCTGGATAAACTCATCATCATCGTGCATTGGGTGAGCAACTGGCTCACAGGTTGGGCACAAGGAGCTATACTGAATGGGGTGACATCAGGCTGGTGAAACACAGAGTTTTAAACATTTAAATGTTAAGATTTTAGTTAAAGGTTAGCTTTGTTGAAATTAGTTAAAATAAGCTCAATAAGCAAACCCAGCTAGGGTTAATTAAGAAAATTAATGATTAGCTACCAAGTTAGGATTTGAGATCCAAGTAACTGACTGTTTGTTGTTTTATATTTGTTCAGCTGCGCTTATAATGAGAAACAGACAACACTTAACTAATAGATCTAAAGAAATGTAGACAGTTACTAATTTTTCATTTGAAACCCTATTCAAAAGTAATGAAGGGAGAAACTGGAGGTCCTCCAAGAGCAATATGTATTGTCAAAAACGAGCAAGGTAGAAAGGTCAAAGCGGGGAAGATGAGTTTTACTTCATCGTTTATGACCTCCCCCCAAATCGCGGGACCACCGACCCAATTCGAGGAACTAACTACGCATGCTTAATGACTTTTTAGCTAATTACCATATGAAGCGGAGAATGGGAGGCATCAATGTTATAAATATGCATTTGTATTTTGAATATTCAGGGCTTTTGTAGATAAATAAACTTTGTGTTGTTTTATGATTTCGCACTGCGTATTAGGGAGCTATCCCACGTGGAGCCCAGCACTGAAAATAAACATACACTATCTAACCCTAAGAGAGTTAGAGAGTCTTTGTCCATCCTAGCTGGGTATCTATACTAGATCTATGCCCATATTTTGGTAAATCATCTGGTGACCGTGGCAGGACCCTTGCTCTCTCTGGCCGAGGGGCCAGGGGGTCCGGGGACCCCCTCTAGGGTGCCCACTCAGAACTTCCTGGGAAGAGGGCTCCCTGACCCACTGACACCCCAGAGAAAGACCAGGACCTGCTGGAATCACGGACAAAAGGTATATTTATAAAAATTAAAAGGTACCTCAGGGAAGGCGGTTGCTAAGACACAGAGGGACGGACGCCCTGTGCACAACAAAAGCCTGGATCAGTTTGGTTAGAAGTATCTGCGGAGTATAGTGAGTAATTTTCAGGCGGGGCCGGTAACAGCACCAAGCTCTCATAGAGGAGAGTGAGCCTTGCCAAGAGTTTTATCTCCCGTAGAGGGGGGAGTGGGGCTTTGTTTCCCGTGGGGGGGAACGGAGCTCGCACAGCACTGTCTCTCGTAGAGGAGGGGGGATTCTGCGCATTGGCGCTGTTGTTCGTCTCCCATAGGGGGGAGGCTCGCATAGTGTGTGTGGCAGCGAAGTCTGAGCAGCAGCTGTGAGAACGCTGCTGGCTCCGACTTGATCTGTAGTTTAAAAGCGGTGCATCGGTTCACAGTTTGGGACACTGGCCGCGAGTGAAGCGTGGGCGACTCCATTTTGAGTTGCAGTTTGTGGTTTGCGCACGCGCCGAGTGTGTACGGATGCCTGAATGAACCAATAAGTATAGACTTTTTGTGGCTGTTAGTGGTTTGCGCACGCGCTGAGTGTGTATGGATGCCTGAATAAGTTAACAAGCACGGACTTTTGTTTGGTGGATTTTTGTGCGTGGTTAGGCTGTAAATTGACAGTTCACTCTGTGTGTGTGTTTTGGTTTGTGAAGGTTTGTGTTGTATGTGTTTTGAATTGTGTGTATTAGAAGGGGATTAGCATTAGCGAAAGGATACCCATGCTCAGGGGGCGGAGGGACGTAGAACGCTGGCTTCGCACTTGAACTGTGTGTTATGAGAGAGGAATTGAATGGTGCGTGTGAGTTTTGAGTTGTGTGAATGTTGGTAGTGAAAGTTTGATTAAAGTATTATTGAGTAAAAGTGATAATTGTGTAACTAAAAGCTGTTGAATTTGTGTTTGAAAGGGGCGAGCGGGGCGGACTTAGAGCCAACTACCCCCCCACAGAGGGGTTGTGCTGCATTCTGGCCATAGGTAGCTAAATTTTGGTGAGGGCTCCTTGAAACCCTAGCAGAGTACTTGCTCGGGGTCGTAGAAAGACCCGCAGTGGGTTTTTTAAGGCTGAAACCGTTTTGGAACTGAGCTTTAACGAAGAAGAGGTCTGGCAGCCTTAGCTGCGAGAAGGAAAAGCGGGAAAGCTTTTGCTTGTGGGTGCTTTTAAGTAGAGTGCATGGAGTGCTGTGTGAGATTTTGTTTAAAGTATTTGAGCGTGTTGTGTGAGGTTTTTTTTAGATCTGAATAAAAAGGAGGTTTTTGTGGTGTGGTGTGTGTGAGTGTTACAAATTTTTGTTATTTTACAACTAATAAGCCTTTTAAGTATTAAAGTCATATGCCTAGGAATAGGAGGCACAGAGAGCAAGAGCCTGTTCCGAAGGAATTTCCCTGTCTAAGGGAAAGCTGCGACTGCAGCCCGTGGTTTGTGTTTTGCTGTGTAGGCTGTCACGAAGTGTGGGTTTGATGAGTATTTGAGTGGAAGATACCTAGACGGGGAGTTTGTGATATTTGCTATTCAAAAAAGAAAAAGGCAACTAAGACAGCTATACGGATTTTGTTGGTAACTGGTCAAGAAAAAGAAGGGAGCAGCAGGTTATTTGATTTGTTAGAAAATGGGATTTCAGGAATCCTGTTGAAACCAATAGAGATTCTTAAAATTGAGTGTGCCCAGTACACTTTTGTACCAGAAGATTTTCCCGAAGTAAAGCTTCGGAATTGGAATAAAATTAAAAAGTGTTGGGAAAAGAAAAATTTTCAACATGGGGGCAAATGAGAGTAAAGAGATCCCTAAAAGCAGCCCTTTGGGATGTATTTTGGCACACTGGAGAAAGCTAGTGGACTATGGTCAATAGATGGGTTCCACAGGGCTCCATCTTTNAATTTTCAACATGGGGGCAAATGAGAGTAAAGAGATCCCTAAAAGCAGCCCTTTGGGATGTATTTTGGCACACTGGAGAAAGCTAGTGGACTATGGTCAATAGATGGGTTCCACAGGGCTCCATCTTTGGCCCTGTGATCTTCAGCATCTTGATAAAGGGCTTGGGTGCAGGACTTGACAGGATACTAAGTTTGCAGATGATGCAAAACTGGGGGGAGCTGCTGATTCCCTGAAAGGCAGAGATGCCCTGCAGAGAAACTTGGACAAATGAGAGGACTGGGCAATCACCAATCATATGAAATTTAACAAGGGTTGTGTGAGGGACAAAAATGTTAATGGTGAATGACTCAAAATAATCGGCCATTTGTGGAGGCAGTGGGTGCTTTCCTGACGATACGCGTGGTAACAGCCCAGGTGCAGAGGGCATGAGGACCAGAGGATGACCATGGCAAACCCACCTTTGTTTATTAAGAATCTGAGCCAGGTAAGGGAAGAGGACGGTAAGAAGCAGATCCTGCAAGGCTGAATAGTGCTTTTTATCATGGTGTAGTGGTTTGATCACATCTGTTTCACTCTATGAGTTAAGGACCAGAAGAAATGCAAAGCAGGCCCAAAACTTTAAAGAATATAAAGAAGTTTATTACTAACAGAGTTAGAAGTAACAAGAAATAATAAGAAGTTAAAGCAAAACTCCTTCCCCCCCTCCCCTTTCTCCGTCAGCACTCCCCCCTCCTTTTAC
>VZTE01004721.1:4642-24140 GCA_013397775.1 Eulacestoma nigropectus
CTCCCCGTGCGGCCCGGGGGGCGCGGGGAGACGCGCGGGGCTGTTCTCGCCCTTGCGGGCGTCGGGAGCGCTTCCCGGAGCCTCCGGGCCGCCCCCGGGCCGGCCGTGCCGGAGCCCCGCGGCCGCAGGTGTGCGGGCAGCCGGCGGGGCACATCAAAGCGCCGCGCTGGCCCCGCTGCCTTTGTAATGCGGAGTCGGCTCGGAAATGAGCTGCCCCCTCCCCAAAACGGCCTCCAGAGGGGCCCCACGCCACGGCCGCAGCCCCGTGCCCCGGGCGGGGGATCTGCGAGGCTCGGCCGGGCCGCCAGCGACGAGCGCAGATAGGGCTGGCAGCGGAGCCTAATGGCTTTATGGGCAGGGGAGGTGGGCAGGAGAAAAGCTTCAAAGGCTCCTCTTGCCGAAACACCCTCTCCCTTCCCCACTGGAGTCACCGCGAACCTCGAAGGCAGGGCAATGCGGCAGCTCCTCAGCCCTGTCTCTCCCAGACACCGGCAGAAAGCGAATGCAGGCATCCTGCACTGCGCAGGTACTTCTACCATGCTCCTCACACCCTGCCTGCCTCATGCCGTAGGAAAACAGCCACCTTATCACACCATCGACGCTGCCGCTGCTGCCTCCATCTCTACAAGGCTGCCCGCTGTCCTGTCCTACCCTGTCCCACACGGTTCCCACCTCTCTTCCACGAAAAAAATCCCCCCAGCCCCAGCCTCCTCACCAGGCCTGCTGTCCCCCCGGCCCAGCCCCTGCAGCAGCGGGTCCCCAAGGGCAGGCTGAAGGTGCGGGTCCCCCAGGCTGTGGCTGCGGGGTACACGAGTACCAAGCCTTGCCGTCTGCCTCGCGAGCAGCACCCGAGACATGAATCACCAGCCTCGGCAGCTCAGACTGCTGAAGTGTATTTTTTACTGAATTCCTTGCACCCGCCACGGTGGACTTGCTGTGTTTGTTTGCAGCACGCTTCGCTTCCTCCCCCATCCAGATGTGCTGTACCTGCAGCTGGTGGCCCATCTCACCTGGCAGGCAGATGTGGGGCTGCAAGTGCCAGAATTAGCCTCAGGACAAAAAAGCCTTGTGTGACCCAGCACCTCAGTGGGAGGGGAGTTTTACTGCTTGGGCACAGCAGGATCCATGTCTGAAGAAAACAGGGTGACTTTATTCACATCTTCTATATCCTCCCTTTTCCTCCTCCCACAGCCCCGAGCGTGGCGGGGGATGGCGAGGTGTATGTGTGCGTAGCCACGCATACATGTTTTGGGTCTGTTTCTATAGGGAATAGACAGAATGGAAAGTTTATCTCCGTGAGTCTGGGGAGGAAGGAAGTTGTGTATGGATGAATGGCTTTTCCATGACAAACAATGAGTCTGCACAGACATGGTGTGATGTCACCTAAAGAATTTCCAAGCCAGCCTCAGATACAGAAAACCTTTTCGCTGGCAGAGATGAGAGCGTCCCACCTTTCCATCTCGCCACAGCCAGAAAGAAGAACCAGGGCAGGAGGAAAAAAATAAAAGCCCTCGCTGTCTCACACACACACAAGGCATGTGCCACGTAAATAGATGACATGATGGGAGAAGTGTATCTCCAAGCTTTGCCCTCACCCTGCGGATTCTGAGAAAGGAGTAAACCGTGGCGAGCCGCCCGGGTGCCTCTCCCAGCCAGGAATGTGAGACGGCAGCAGCTGATGAGGCAGTTCCACAAATACAGGTGATGTCAATGTCCGTGTTCGTGCGAGCTTCTCCGAGCACGTGTGCGCAGTCGCAGCACTCCACGGGGCAACCGGGACACACCAGCAGGCGGCCCGGCACCGGTGGTCCACTGACAGCACTGTGGCGAGGTGGAAACAAAAACCTTTCCAGCCGGGAAAGCCTGGGAGATGCTCACGTGAAACTTGGTCCAGAAACACATGGCATTAATTAAATACCTCATTTTAAGTATTAATATGCACAGGCAGTCGATGATTAACAACAGTAAGGTGTTATGAATGCTGCTGGTAGCAACCTGACTGCCAAGGAGCACAAGCAAGGCAATGATCTTACCTTGAAACACAAGATGTAAGTACTGCCCTATGGGATAAGATCACTTATCCAGCCAGCCTAATATCCTGTCAAAGGTGGCAGCTAAAGGAGTTCCTTCAGCAGCAGAGGTCTCCAACTCTGAATTCTACCTAAAATCTGCTGCTGGTGAAAGCAACTGCCATTGAGCCAATATGTGAATTATGGAAGCGAGTCCTTTTCAAGGTGCTGGAAATAATTTCTTCACTGGCTGTGTTTATGACTTCAGATAAAGTGATAATAGCAGGTGAGGCATTGCTGCAGGGATTTAGCCTCAGCCAGGAACTTCCAGACCAAAAGCTGCAAAGCACTTGGCTGGTGGTCTGAAGAACACGGTCTGCCCCTCTTGCGCCTGTTTCTACTTGCCACCAAAATCCTGAATGTGAGGTTTTGATTTTGTAAATAAAAAGCTTGGGTTATTTTTTAAGCCCAACTCCGGGGCCGGTTCAAACACTTTTGTCAGGTTATTTGCCCAAGCAGGGCTGGGTGGGAGACTTCAGTGAAACTTTGTGAGGATGAGAGGTGGGGTGCAGCAGGGCTGCCGGTGGGCTGGGATGAACGGAGTCAGCGAAGCATTAGGTAAGACAGCCCAACCTCGCTGCAGGCAGACCACCCCTCCTGGCCATCCTCCCTGTCCATCCTTCAACATCCAAGTGACTCCCACTTTCATCCCAAACCATCCTCGCCCTGCAGCAGCCCACTCGCACCAACTCAGGCCACTCCTGCTACACTAGGGGATGAAGGAGGAGGAGGAAGAACTCCAAAACCACAGGTTGCTCTTACTTGTGTGGAAAAAGGCCCCATCCTGCCCCTTCCAGTGGGCATGGATCACTCAAACAGCAGAAGTGAACCTGCTGGAGGCACTGCAAGTCTGATGCTTGTACCCAGACTGCTAAGGATCACCTGGGCCAAGTAAGGAGCTGTCGCCTGAAAACAGGACACGAATCTCAACCCTTAGATTAAAGGTCTAACGCTTGTCAGAGGGCAGAGCAGCGGCACCAAGCCTTCATCCCTCATAAAGCCTTGGCATTCTGGTGCATTCAACAGTCTGCTGCCCTAGGCAACTGTCTACTGTGTTGGCTGGCTGCCTGAAATTCGTACCTGTGTTTGCCTTTGTTCACTTTTCAGAGGTGACAACTGTGCATGAAGCATAAATTTACACATCCAGTTTCCAAAGTCACAGCGAAGCAGTTGGAGAGCTATCACTGCTTTCCCAACACACCCGTCCCTGCCATGTTTGCTGGAGGGAAGCTGCAAGACTCCAAGAAAGGGAGGTCATGTCCATGAGATCATTCGCAAAGATTTGGCAGACCGTGAAAAGAGTTGAACCCTTGCTGGAAGACAGCCCTGATAAATGAGAAAGGGAGGGTTACTCATGCAAATTCCTTGTCCTACCCTTATTGTTTTTTAAAAATTTGGGATGTCCCCAAATGTGACACAGATCTTTATCGAGTGCTGTAAGGAGTGTTGAAAGAAAACATCTCTTCCCCATAACTCCAATGTTCCTCATTTCTGCAACTTGTCTGATTTCTTCTGGTCTGGGGAGAACTGGACATACATTCTTCCTGTAATGATCAGGAGCTTCCTTCGAGTTCCTGTTTACTCTTGCAGCTTGACTGTAGTTCAACGCTTGCTTTTAAAGCCTCGCAATGTCCAGTGCATCCAGAAACACTTATTGCTCTGTCTGACACGAGACACTTACTCAAGATGTGGAAGATATTCACTGAAGTAGTCTCCTCTGCTGAAGGAGCCAGTAGAGATGCATTGCCCAGTGTCATGGTTTAACCCCTCTTCCTCCTCCCTGCCCCAGCTTGTATTGCTGAGCACATCATCTGGTCTGGGGCACTCCTTTGGCCAGCTGGGATCAGCTGTCCCAGCTGTGTCCCTTTCCAAACCCTTGTGCTCCCCCAGCCCACTCGCTGGCAGGGTGGGGTGAGAGGCAGAAGAGGCCTTGACTCTGTGCAAGCCCTGCTCAGCAATAACCAAAATATCCCTGAGTTATCAACACTGTTTTCAGCACAAATCCAAAATACAGCCCCATACCAGCTACTATGACGAAAATTAACTCTACTCCAGCCAAAACCAGCACACCCAGGAAGGAGGCTTCACATGTGCTGCTCCAAGGGGAATCCCTGCCCTCTGGTTCTGTGCCATGGACTTGCTGCTGACAGCATCAAGAGATGTATCGTAACGTCCTGCTATCCATCTGCTTCTGGCAGACAGGCTTTAACCACAGTTCTTACTAAGACTTCAGGAATCTCATTAAAGTCACATACTTGCCCATTCAGCTGAACCAGTTCTAGAGGGAGTGTAGATTAAAAAAAAAAAAAATAAAAAAAAGAAGAAGAAGAAAAAAAGCACCGAAATCACTGGAAGCTAAATTGCAGTCTTCACACAGAAACCTAAATCATCTTTTATCTCACCACTCCCTGACTTGTCTGGTTCTGTGCTGCTCCCCTGCTGCCAGCCTGTCCTCTCTCAGCACTGTACCACCACATTGCTGTACTGGCGTCAACCTTCCCAGATCTACATGTGTTTATTTATTTGTACTGCAATTATTACTTAACCAGCAGCTGGAGCCACCTCCATAGGTCCAGACACAGCTGGGGTGTTAGAGAAGGTGTAATAAAACCTTCTTAAAGTATCCCAGCACATCAGTCCTTCATGTCTGCCCTTTTGTCTTGACATTGCCTTGCCTCACTGAATTGTTACGCACTGTCTGTCTCTGCTGGAAAGGCAGATTATTCCTGCTTATATCCTGCTTGTTTCTTTTGGTACTTACAGACTCGGTTTTATCTCCTGATGTGCTCATGCACTACCTTTTTCTGCATCTCATCACCTGTCACCCCTGCTGACAGATCCAGACTTCCTTTCACCACTACCTTGCCCTTTCATTTTTCCATGACTCCCCTGGCCAATGACATCCAGCCTCACTGTCACCAGGGCATGTAGTGCAGCAAATGCCAAGATATACCTGCCAGTCTCAGCAGACTCAGTGACAGCTGTCCCTGAAGTGCCTCACCAAGGAGAGCAAGAATGGAGGAGGCTTGCAAATAAAGCAGAACTACTCGACAACAAAAGAGGCCCGACACTACACATTTTCGCCTTTTAAAACCAGAATATGTATAAAGGATAATGATCCTATGAATAAAACCATTTCTCATTAGTGAAAGATACAGAATATATGTATAGCCTAATGAATATTGTCATTTTCAACACAGTGTTTCACGACAGGCAATGAGCTCACTTGGAGCAAGATCATCTCACCCACTACAAGAAAAGAGGCAAACTCCAAAGATTAATCAGGACATGATCCTCCTTCCTCCCAAGGGGATTCAGTGGTACTCGTACTCACTCTTACAGCAGATTAAATCCTAGTGTTGAGCCAACCTGGCCCACTGAGACCAGCACAAGATGTCCCAAAGAAAAGTGCAAGGGACTTGGCAGAAGCTGCATGTGCTGAAACAAAATTGATTTAGATCTTTTGAAATCAAGAAAGAAGCAACATAGACCCATCCCTGCAGGTATATAGCTGTCTGGAAACTCTCCACATTTATGATATTCCCATGGACAGATCCAAGCCATCCGGTTCCATTTTACGTGAGAACTCTATTTGCATGTTGGCAGCCTCAGCTGAGAGCCAGAGTCCTGAACCAGGACATGTCTAGCCCAAATTTTGCAGTTCTTGTTCCCACGACTACTATAATACCAGGGTTTCCGGGGCTGCAGCAGTCATCCATAATCACAAACTGAAACCTTCTTAGCGTCCTCTATTTAAATGGGAAAGTCTAATTTCTGTAAGAAATCAGACCAGTTCTACTATGTACAGTTATAAATCTAACAAATCACTAAATACATCTATTTGAAAGAAGTACCAAGCATTATCCTCTGCTGATCACGCAGCAGCTTATTTAAGATGCCCACTGTGACCCAGCTTCCTTGCCAGACAAGCACCCCATCTCCTTAAATTGCACTAACAATTTCACCTCCAGAAAATGTTCCCCAGGCCCCCTCAGAGGAGCCATGGGGGGTCAGGATGAAACACAAGCCCAGGCAGGATTAGGAGGCCCACGCTGCTGCTGCTCCCCAACATCAGATTTCTAAGAATGACAGACTCCATCCCTTAAGCTAGTTAGACTCCATCCCTCCATCTAGCTAATATCTAGCTTTCCCAAATGTTAAAGTTACACAAAGGATTAACCATCCTAGAGGGGAATAAGACATGAGAAAAGTGAAAAGATGAACATCCATCCCTCCTTTGCTTTCCAGAGGCCAGCCCTGGGAGCTGGTTTGCTACCTGCTGTCTCTGACCATGGCACAGACCCCTCAAGCGGCGACAGGAGGGCAGCCCTTGTCCTGCTGGGGAGCTGATGCTGGCTGCAGGGTTTGTATCAGAACTCTGCACTCAGATTATGGTGGTTATCAGCACACGTCAGCCCTCCTTGAAGGTTGGGAAGCATAAGAACACAAAAGTTCTCCGACAACATGAGCAAGGAGGCAGCGCACGGCAATCCAGGTCAGAGCAACTTCTCTGCAGAGATTTTAGAACAGGCCAGGGGATGGAAACACTTGGATAAGTTTAAGTGTTTTCCTCACTCCGATCTGGGAAAGCACGGAGCACCTTCATCCTCCCTAAAGGGATGTCCAGCTCCCCCAGTCCCAGTGGAGTCATACCAAACTGAGAAGATTTATGCTCTGCATCTCACAGGCCTGGACCTCATTTTTCCTCTGGATATATATTCCTTTTAGTTTGTCCCATACTCTGCAATAATTACATCAACTGCCAAAGGAAATCAAATATTCAAAGTACAGTTAAACTGCTGCTGCAGTGGTTGTTAATTCTCCAGGAGTGAATGGCCAGGGGAAATGGAGATGCACTGTTCACTGCTGTGCACTGGACATGGAGCACCTCAGTTCAGGTCACAGGGAGCGGCATCAGACTGGGTCAGATCGAGACCCTCCTGTCAGTTAAATCATCATTGCCAGCAAAGCTTGACATGTACATTTCCAAAGGAAACAGTAAACCATTGGAATAAATCCAAATTCATTATAATTTTTCTCCTTCCTAACAGACTCTTCAAAGAGGTTCTTAGAGTCTAGTCTAGTCTAATAAAATAATGTCTAAAAAAAGTAAAAAAGTCTAGTCTAATAAAAATAATAATGGCCAGCTTTTCCTCCACTCTAGACTTGCAAAGCAAGCACATACACCCATCCCTCAGACCCCACAACCCTGACAGCCACTGTTTTTCCCTTACCTTACAGAAAGGGAAAGAGAGGTGCAGGAGGGGCTGAGTGACAGGTTGAAAACAGTAAATCTGTGCTGCAGATTTCCCTCCATTCAATAAAGCATTAAACCAGGTGCCTGAAAGGAAGTATATCCCTACTCCTTTTTGCTGAATCGGGATCAAAATTAAAATCTGCTTGCTTTTTCCATTCTTTCAACCATCAAATACTTCTGCCATCAATTAAATGTTGTTCCTGCTCAAATACAGTGGATTCAAACACAGAACATTTTGGGAATAATGCCCAAGTGTATAATTGTATCATATTCATAGTTTTCACAGTTCCCAAAACAAAGAAAAAACCATTTTTTTTCCAGCATGCTTACTGTGTTTTATATTAAGAAAAAAACCAACCCTATAGTAAAGGTTGAAGCACTATAAATAAAGCCCTGTCTATATCAGGAGATTACACCAATTTAACCAATTTCAGAACTTATCTTCTGTACCGTCACACTTCAGTGAAGGAATTTCCTGTTAATTCTGGGTGCAACAGATTTAAGCTAAACCTATTCAAACTGTCTGGGGAATAGACTGCACATACATTTGTACCAAAAAGGAGATCATTTTATATCTCAACTTCATTCTAGCACCAATCACTTACGCGCAATTTGAACTGCAGAAAATAAAGGTATCCTGTTACAGATCTTGTTTGTAAGTTCACTGCCGCAGGCCAGGGGCACAACTGCACAGAGAGTGAACATCAGCCTCCTGGACGGGAACTACACAAAGCTATGATGCTGCCAAAGCCCCTGTGTTATCAGGGCAAGGCCTGAAGTGCAAGAACACGATAACAAAAAAACTGAACAAAAAAAATCTATGCATTAAAAAAAATTGATAACAAAGCATTAGTTTGAAAGATGGCTCCGTGTAAAATGACCTGATTTGTAACAGATGAGGTTCCCAGTATTTGTGCTAGCATTCGCTGCCTTGTAAATCCTTCCCAAAAAGAAGAAGAAAAAAAAAAAACAACTGGAAAAGTAACTGAAGCTGCTAGCGCACTTTACTCAAATTTGTTCATTTTCACTGACTTTGCCTCAGTTTTCAAAGCATATTACACAGATATTTTAACTGCCAAAGCTGTCCAAAAGCTTTCCAAAAAAAGCTGTGCTTTTTTCCTGCTTCTCTCCTCAACACGAACTCTAATGTGACATTTTGCTGGTGGTACAGACACCAGAATAGCATCCATCTCCTCCTCCCACAGCTCTGCCTGCCCAGCAGGGCTAACGAAAATCAAAACTTGCTTTACATCAACACAGCCAGTGCAAGTTGTCACCAGCCTGACTTTCCACCCATGGTGAGGCTTTCTGAGCACATCCTGCACTCCACCAGTGGCAATTCATCCTCCAAAGAGCTCAGCCCACACCTCGGCTTCAAAACAAGGAATCGGATTTCAGAGGTGCCTGTGGAAAACTGTGTTTTTCCTTTCCTGCTCTGGACATGAAAAATGTTGTAGCCACCAGAAACATAACTCCAAGGGGTTAAATTATCTGGAAAATGTAGGTGCTTATCTAACACCTCATCAACTCATCTATTAGAAAGCAGTGTACAAGCCCATGAAGGACTGGCACCAGGGAATTTGGCCCTGAGTTGTTCTGAGAGTCCAGATGGTAACACCCACATTTTGCAGCCCTTCAGATACGGATTTAAAAGCCACCGTTCCCACAGCAGGTGCTGCTGGGCCGGATAAGGTTCCCCAATTCAGATCACTACGATCCTGCAAACTTCAGAAAGGCACTTGGATATTTTGACTTCTAATGCCAACCAGTTTTCAATCCAGCTTGCTATCCAGAGCTGAGGGAGGGCAGGACGGGTTCTTTTGCCACAGTGTGGGTTGATGCCATCTTTGAATGATCATACACCCACAGCGTCAGATGGCGCGAGACTGGCACCAGGCCCCAGAATCACACCTGAAGAAGGAAGCAAGTAGGTACTGAGTGATTCTCATGCTGGGGAAAATTCAGGTATGTATATGACAAGGTGCTAATTTATCAGAGGGAAGGGCGTTTTCCTCAGAAGCAACCAGCGCTTGGAAGCCTGAGGCTTCAGCCTCTCCTGTGGCCAGACTGTACCCTGGGCATAGGGCGGGCATCGGGCCAGGTGCCCTGCAGGGACAGAGCTGCCTCCCCTCCCTCCCCTCTCACCACCACACCTTCATGCCAATGGCACTCTCTGGCCACAGAACACGAGGCGCTGGCATTTGCAGCGGGGAGCACGCCCAGAGCCGGCGCTTGGCACCAGAGCCCTCCCCGCAGTGCCCGCGTCTGCAGCGCTGCCCAGCTGGGCATCTGAGCCTCGGGCAAGGGGGGCATCTGACCCTTGAGCAGGGTGGGCATCTGACCCTCGGGCTGGGTGGGCATCTGACCGTCAGGCTGGTGACTGCACCATGGGCTCAGCTCGGACATTGTCTTCCCAGCACTGCTGCTGATCTGCTTAGCTTCTCATTTTGGTTAGAGCTGACCAAGACTGAAATTCAGTTCTTTCATCTGCTGGGGAGCTGAATTTAATTCAAGGCCAGCATTGTGATTTTGCCTGTGGACGCTGTGTGTTACAGGATCTAATGCATTTATATATCCCCCAGTGAAAACATGTAAATATTGTCTATATTTAGTCCATTTCACACTAAACCTTGTGCAGAACTTAACACACACACGAGAACAGTCTATAGGAGACAGCTTTTTTTAAAAGAAAGAAATGTGTTTATTCTTCCCTTGAAACTAAAGGGAAAATACATACTCAATGGGAGAAACCCAGGGGGTTAAGTTCTTCCAACTGCCACTCAAATAGAGAAAATTAAAATGATCTATTTTATGCTACAATCCAAAAGAATATTTACAGTCCTGGAGATTCTTTCCCCAATCTCTTGAACATAATTATTCTCTCTGGCAATATGCTATTGAGTAAGTTGGCCAGACAGGACTAGGGAATTTCTGTAGGTGGAACAGCTGTACATCTGGAATGCAACCTTTGCTTTTTTGGACAACTACAAAGTTCTTGCAAAGAAAAATGTGTTTGTCCTGCAAAAAACTCCCCATGTATCTGCAGAGAAGATAGGAATTGCTCGTCTTGCAGGAGAGGGAAGCATGCTGCACTGCAAAGAGGGGTTATAGGCTTGCTTGCAGGTGTGGACCTCAGAAAGCTGCTGTATGAGGTATGTGCACCACCTGTGCACCAGGCAAGGTGTGGGAGGAAAGAGGGAATTGCCTGAGTCTCTACACTGCAGGGAAAGCAAGAAATCCTATTAAGGATTTATGCTGTTGCAGCAAAATAACTTCCTCACTTGAAGCAGAAGCCAGCTTTTTCACTGTCTTGACTTGGCTCGTGCTGACAGCGTGCAGTTCTTCGGTCAAGCCCAGTGCCAGCTTCGTACTGAGAGATTCAGAATCAGGAAATGGGCTAGCAAGGCTCCTACTCCTGCTCTCGGTCACAATTTCATTTGCCTCTGAGATGCATTTCCAAGACTTCGAGTGAACAGCCCTCCTGTTTCTGAACACTCATAGAGAGAAACAAGTTATTTACTACATGAATGGGTTTGAAAATACAGTGATGTGCACATTCAAAAGTATGTTCCAGAGAAGGCATGTATGGGAGATGTCCGAGAAGACATTTGTGCGTGGTGGGTAACAATTACAATATGTTTTCATTTACACAGTGTCTCCTCCACGCACAAGGGAATGTAACAAAATGTAACTAAAACCACATAACTTTACAAATAAAGGGACAGAGAGAGACAGAGAGCTTCACACAAAGGTTAAACAAAAAGATCTGTTTAATGTCACTTTGGGGATTACAGGAACTGGAGTAAAACAAACATCCAGAAGAAACTTTGAGGGGTTGCTTCAGGAAAAGCACGTGTGTGAGTGTGTGCCACCCCATCTGCATATTCAATATGTCTTGCTGGGACAGCTCGGGGAAAATAGGAAGCTGGAAATTTTCAGTGTGGGAATTAGATGGAAGAATGTGAACCATTCTAAACAAAACACAGTGAAGTTGCCAGCTGACTTGCTGAAATGCCAGTGCTCTCTAGGATCCCGTGAAACAGAGCTAAGGACTGGCCTTGCCGCTCAGGGAGTGGGTAGGGAGCCAGGAGATCTGGGCTGTATTCCTGGCCCTGCTACAAACCCAGCATGTGACGCTGGGAAGTCATTCAGCTCTCAGTTTCCAAAACCTGATTTCATGCCTACACTTCTGGGCACCTAGCGTGAGACAGCGTGAGCCCAAACATCCCGGATTTCAAACCAAGTCAAGCTGCAGGTACTCACTTCCCATCCATGAAGAACATACATTTTGGGACTTAGTTTCACCACAGATGAAACGGGGCTAAAACCTGCAAAGGACCCTGAAATGCTGCAAAGCTCCAGGTATTACATGATTACATAGACGTCTTTTGCCACAGAAGAGGTGCTATGGATATGCAAACTATTTTTATTGAGTTACCTGTTGCTTCCCATGTCCTGTGGCAACCATTGCCATTCTGTAAGTATTTTCACAGATTTCAATACATCTGAAGACTTTTGTTTATGTTTCCTGCTTCAGGGCATCAAGGAATAATCTTCTCACAAAAGGATTCTCTGTTCCAAAAGGAACCTAAAGAACATAGATCGGGATTGCTGGCAAAAAGTGTGGAACAACACTGACAAGACTAGGAAAATACTAGATCTCAAGGGTGAAATAGTGGAAAGAAAGAGGCTTTTCCACATAATTTAGTCAGCATGTATGCTGGGGAAAAAAAACCCAGAAGTAAAAGCCATATTTCTAGCTCATACTTTTCTGTGAGCATACATTTAAAAAAAAATTTGGAACCATGAGAATTAGAGAAAGTTGTATTCTCATTGTACATGCCAGGGTCTGGTCACACAGATTAATTTACATCATACTGTAGGCAAAGGTTTATTATGAGGTTTTTTTAAATGAAAAGTGTAGACACAAGTTGAAAGAATGAATGTAAAACACAGATCTTGTTCTACCCATTTATATTTCCACCTCCAGCACGGTGAACTCTATACTTTCTTCCTGCCCTGTTTGTGTCTGCCCTCAATTTTACCCCTGCATTTCCAGAGAGGATTTCCAAAATTTTTGTCATGCACAGATAGATAACACGTGTTGGTGAATTCAGCTGCCTTAAGAGGGTTTTAGAGTTTCCACGTGAACCCAAGAAGAGAAGCAAGAACAAAAGAAGTTTCTGAAAGGCACCTCCCTTTGCAACCATTTTTCTGTGCATCCACTGGAGTTGCACCAGAACTTTCAGAAAATCAAGGGAATTTAGCACGAACAGTTTCTGCGCTGTTACTTCTAGGAATAAAATGTTACAGTAACCTTCCTCTGGCCAGAAGCAAGCCAAATGCTCCAGTAGGTATAACATTGTATTTTGTGTCTTTAGCCTGCCTTCCTTATAAAACTGTATTTTCTAACTCTCACCTTTGTGCCAAGCTCTAACAGTGAATCATATTTTCACAGCATGTTTCCAAAACAGTATTGCCCTATTTTTCAGTTTTCCTCCAAGAACTTACTTCAGAGCAGGTGCTCATAAGGCAAGTGACATAACTTGGTCCAATTCAAGTGAACTGGCAATTTCAGAATGCCATTTACTACCTGAAAATGTGCTGGTGGCCACAGTCCAGAGAGGGAGGAGTCAATAGTTAAAAGTACTGCTGCAGTAACCCATGGGTACAAAAATCTTGTGTTTTAAGAACCACACAGCTACATCAGTACCCTCCTCAAGCTGAGCTTACCCTCTTGTGGGGTTACCTTGCACTCTCACTGTGGCAAGAATATATGAATTACTTGTCCCTCGACCTCACTCTGGGGGCCCCATGCAAGGCTGGACTGGAAAGCCCAGGGACTGATGTCTTTTCTTCCCTCCAGCTTCTGACAGCGAGCACAGGGAGAAGCTTCCCTGACAGCCAAATAACCCTTCCTCGCAAGCTGGGCAGCAATGCTACATCTGCCCTGACTGCACGGAAGCCTTTGGCAGGGAGGAGGCCGCACCCGCTCTGCTCCAGCCTCAGCCAAAGGCCAGAACATCTCCCCCATCCCAGGCTGAACGTGTTGGCTGTCAGTGGAGCTACACACACAGAGCATCCATCCACCTCTGCTGGGTTTTGGACTAAACAGCTGTTACAAGGGAAGATTTCACAGACCTGCTGCTGCAGCAGGTACCACACAGCATGTAGGACACACATGTTTCTGCTGTGACTGCAGGGGCTGCCCCTTTTAGATCAACTTGTAGAGGTCTCAGAGTTCAATCCCCAGGAATGGCTTATGAAAGCAATTACCACCTGAAAGGTCTCTTTGTTTTTGTGCCACTGCTTTTAATAATAACGATTGCATCAGATATTTTCTGCCATCTCAATCTTCTTTGGTGCTGCTAATGAAGAAATGACAAAGCCCAACACTTAAAATAGCACCCAGTGAACTGCAAGCACTCGGGTTTGAGGTTTTACATCCTGCCCTCCCAAAGCACCTTCCCTTTGATGATTTTAACCCATGAGTACCAGGCTCCACACAAGCCCTGAAGGGTGTGACACGCATGGCCGAGCCAGGGAATCGCCTGCGGGCAGGGGCCCAGGTCCCTTGCTCTGACACCAGACAGTCCTGTCCCACAGGAGCAGACAGACAGATAGACAGACAGGAGAGGCACATGGCATTCGAGGGAGTTGTCTGGGCAATCAGAAATTGTTTTGGTTCTTCAAGCAATCCTTTTATTTATGCTTGGTCCAATCTGTTAGAGCAGCAACAATCGCTGGCCAATTTATGAGCAAAGCTGGGAATATAACCCAGACCTCCCACACTTCACACCCTCTGACCATTCCTCTTCGTATCAGCAGAGTTAAGTTCTTGTCAGCTATTGACTGACAAGTAAAAGGAAGACCTGAAGAAAATACCCAGATCCCAAAGGCTCAAATCTATAGCTGGAGTCTGTGCTGAGACATCAGCTCTGCATTATGCCCCAGCATCTAACCACATATCCACAGTACACTGTATTTTGAATAAACCACCCAACACCAGGAAATACATGGCAGATCAGAATTACTTTGTGCAGGATAGAACACGTAATCCTAAAATACAGCCTCATGTAGCACCTATTAGAGACATGAAGCCTGCAAAGTACAAAAACTCACTTTATTTTAAAGGAAAACTTCATAGTGACCTTCACAACAAAGCTCAACATGCAAAAGGCTCCCAATATTACAATTTCCAAATAACCGCCTGATCAGTTAAATTTTCTTTATAACCTCTGATCAAAAAACGAAAGATCACAACCAGCATGAATTCCCAAGGGAACCCATTCACTTAACACCCTATGCTGATTTATATATGTGTGTATGCATGCACACAGATATGCACACATGCTTACGTGTCTAAATGATGCACATTACCCATCCGTTCTGCCTACACTCGAATGTGTAACTCTTAGTAGAGACCTTTGTCATGTAATTACTCGCTCCATTCACAGAAGGGTTCATGAGAAGGGTTCATCTTTGCTTTACGTTCACGAAGAAAAGAAAGCTCTAAAACAGCCCAGCACCGCTTCCCCGACACCTTGCTAAGTGCAGAAAAGCTCCTCAGCAGTAGTCAGGAGCCCAGTCAGCACGAACCAGTGATGAGCAGCACGTTCTCTCCACAAGCTGGCACTGTCATTTTGCTGAGCCATGTCAGAAGACACTGGCTTGGCTGTCAGCAACGCACAATCACAAAATCATTGGAGAGTTTGGGTTGGAAGGGACCTTGAAAGGCCACCTAGTCCAACACCCTGCAATGAAGAGGGACATCTTCAACTAGACCAGGTTGCTCAGAGCTCTGTCCAACCTGACCTTTAATGTTTCCAGGAATGCAGCACCCACCACCCCTCTAGGCAACCTGTTCCAGTGTTTCACCACCCTCAGTGTAAAAAACTTGTATCTAAACTGACTCTCCTTTAGTTTAAAACCATTAACTATTGTCCTATTGCAAGAGTCCCAAAAGGACCCTTTTGTTCTCATTCATACACAAAAAACATTCCCCAAAGTGAATCTGAAAAAGCTCCACTCAACCAACTTTAAACCCAGTTTAAGACCCTGGGTTGTATCAGACTTAGTTGATTTTTGTGGTCACGCTTCAAATCTGATGAAGAAGGTCTGGAAGCCAACTTGTGAAGGACAACTGTACCCCCTGGAGTGTGGCTGCATCTAAGTTTAAATGGATGAAAAGGGAGAGAAGGGTTAGCTGGGCATGGGCTTTATTGTCCAAGAGTTTTTGCACTGCTTCTGTCCCGCAGTCCCAACGGCCACTGCCCATAGGCAAAAAAAGGCAAAGGCTAAAAAGATTCCTGTGGGTAAAGTCACAAGTTTTTCATTCCGCAGCTGAAGCTACAAAAATGGCAGAAAGCACATGGAGTAGGGTGGCAGAAGAAAAGGAAGGACAGGGAAGGACTCTGTTATCTCTGAAATGACTAATTAGAGCCACAAGTTACCCTGCAAACTGACAGGCAAAAGTAACAAACAAGGCCAGGCTGAGATGGGAGCTGCAGAGAGACCTGGTGGATGTTATGCCCAACCATGCAATGCAAGATGCAGGGTAGACAACAGTGCAGCTTTATCAGCACGAGCTGCTTCCAATCACAGAAGCCACGAGTGAGTTATGTGGATCCTCCTGAACCCCTGCCAAGCAAAACTGTACGGCCTCCGCTGAACACCAGTGTAACTGGAGGGAAAAAAAATGAAGGATTTATCTGGCAAGTGCTTTCTAAAAGAGAGCGTGGCTGTCGGGAGCCGCTCGAGGGGCTGGAATGCTAGAGATGGTTCCAGGGGGATGGATCAGCCATCAGAGTGCATGAGAGGCAGGCAGGATTTTTAATAAAATGCAGTTTATCGCACGGTGATTACCACCTCCTATTTATACCACATGAGATCACGAAAAACATGGCACGTATTCCTTTACTCCTGGAAACACAAAGTCAGCCGAACAACCATGTGACAAATTGGCCCTTTTCATGCACTTTGTACTCTGTCTTTCTAAACCTCTATTTCCAAACATCTGTCACTTAGATTGGGAAATAAAAATCTGCTAGAATAGCAATTTCTGCGCTCTCCTCTCCCCCAGATCGACGCTACAGTAGATTAGGATTATGAATCCAAATGCCAGGCTGTTCCACTCAACATGTAAACCTTAATTGTTCACAAGGAAGGACAGACGCTCCAAGTGTAGAACACAGGAGAAAGAGAACTTCAGAATCTCCAGAAAATGCACCATCTATTTCTAACTTCTGCTGGCTACACACAAGAGGCACTACAGATACAACGTGGCAAGACGTAAAGAAAAAAGATTTCAGGTAAGCTTTTCTGCCTTGAAGAGCACACCTTTTCCTACTCCCCTTCAAATGTGCTTTGAAAGGCTTAGAGAGAGGAAATACCACATTATTTCCACGGTAAGATTCCGCAGTTGAGTTTGGGATAATACGGTGAAAGCCTCCATTAGCACTCTTTCAGAGTGACTTGTATAAGTTGCTTGTAGCCTTGCCAGTTATGAGTAATGCCACAGTCGCTAAGACACAGCAGCACTTCCGTACCACATTTCCTTCACACGCTGCACCTTTCCCCTGCTCCTCACTCCACGGAAATGCTGCATTTCAGTTGCGATGCTCTACAACTGGTCTGAGCACAGCCGATCTGCAGAGAGAAAATCTACTGCCCCTATTCTTCTGCTTATTAACCCGATGGTTAACCAACCTCCCGGCAGCACAAACCGCATAAATAATGCTACAAAGGTAATCCATACCGGGTGACACCCCAGTACAGTTCCTGTGTGTGACTGTTGCTCCACAATCACTAAAACCAGGTCTACGCATTGCTGGATCACCCAGGAGTACAAATTTCATCGGGATCAGGCCAAGGCATGTGATCAGGCTGCTGCTGAATGAGCCAGAGCGCAGGATGCGGGGCCAACGCCAATCCTGCTCTGGCCACGTGCCAGGCACAGGGGTGCAGACGATACCTGATCTGGCTGGAGCCGAGTACAGTGACACCTGAGCCGGCATAAAGTCTGCTAGTAAAAAGTTAACCTGTCAAAAACTTCTTGAATTAACTTGAGCAGGCAGGGTGAATGAATACCAGGTCAGTGCTTCTCATCATGTGGCCACCCCATTTTGGAGCCAATAATAGGAGCTGTACTGCTGGCTTTTGTGCGCTGCCAAACCACAGCCTAATGTCGATAGTGATGTTTATATGCATGGGGAACTCATTGCAGGATCAGGGCCTCAGAGTCCTTCAACTAGCCTTGCCTCCAATTTAAAGCAAAAAGGAAAGAAAAAAGCAGAGTGAAATCTAAACGTTTAACCTCTAAGTAGTCAACAGACTCTAGTAATATGGAATCTGTAGGTGAAGGCGGAGCCATGACTGCTTCTGTAGCAGATAAATTTAAGTAATGATTAAAGTAGAACCTATTCCTTCAGGTTAGTGAAGGCATCAGTACAGCAAACACATCAGAACTAGGCTGATTTGTGCAATATTTTAGCAATCCAGACAGTATTAAAAACACACCCTGTCATGTTGAACAAATGCAAACTTTATTTCGTTCTTTACAAAGAAAGAGCAGTCCTGCTCTTCTGAAACTGTTTTGAAAAGCCTTACCTGATCTCCGGTAGAACTTAAGCCATTTTTAACACCGCCGCAGTACTGTCCAGTGTCGAGATGTGCACAGTTACCATTACAAAAGGCTACAGACACGTAGGAAACATGGTTTTCAAACATTCTTTCTTGAAATTGCTGGAAATCACTGGAAATTGCTCGGTTTATGTGAGTACTTCAGCAATTTTCAGAGCTAGTTCAAGGAGGCCATTAGCCGAAAGCCATTTTCAGAAGATTTTCCATTTCCCATTAAAGAGGCCCTAAAACAGTCCATGCAGAGATGTACGGCAACCTTGACAGCCACCCAGATCTCTGAGCTGTTTACAGCCCTGTCTTATCGCTCCTGCAGGCATGCCTGGACAGAGGGTTCCCAAACTTTGGTCCTCAAGGCTATGACGCTGCCTCACGGCCCCGCCGCAGCAGCCGGCGCTCCAGCAGGCAAGGGTGAGGCAGTCATCCACTTCCCCTTTGCCACCTTCTGCAGCAGCACGAACCCCTGTCCCTCCTCATGGGGCCTGGGGCTCCCAGAGAGTTCGAGGAGTTACCAGCCAGCCCAGCACTGGCAAACCTCGATGCAGAGGTGGCCCAGTGGCAGACACCGGGGTGAAGCGAGGGGGCTGGCTGGAGCGTGGCACAATGCTGAGCTGGAGTGTCCAGCTGTGCCAGGGGAGATGTAGGTTGGACATTAGGAGGAACTTCTTCACAGAAAAGGGTGATTAGACATTGGAAGGGACTGCCCAGGGAGGTGCTGGAGTCACCGTCCCTGGAGGTGTTTGAGGACAGACGGGACGTGGCACTCAGTGTGGGCTGGTTGACACGGTGGTGTCTGGTCATAGGTTGGACTCGATGATCTCAGAGGTCTTTTCCAACCTCACTGACTCTGTGATTCCGTGAAGCAGCGCTGCTGTCTGCAGCCCCGCCACTCCTGCCCTGGTGAGGGGACCTGTCATCCGTGGGTGTCAACACAGCACCCACCACGGCTTCTCTGCACTGACAGGGCAGGAAGTGGGGCAAGAATTAGTAATGCATTGGGAAAAGTACTGCCAGCAGGTCGAGGGAGGTGATCCTGCCCCTCTACTCAGCCCTGGTGCACTGCATACAGTTTTGGGCTCCCCAGGACAGGAGAGACATGGAGCCCCTGGAGAGGGTCCAGTGAAGAGTGACAAAGATGATGAGGGGACCAAAGCATCTCTCTCATGAGAAAAGCTGAGAGAATTGAGCCTGTTCAGCCTCAAGAAGAGATGACTGAGAAGGGACCTCATCAATGCCTCTAAGTATCTGAAGGATGAGTGTCAAGAGGATGGAGCCAGGCTCTTCTCGGTGACACCAAGCAATAGGACAAGAGGCAACGGGCAGAAACTGACGCACAGAAAGTTCCTCCTGAATACGAGGAAGAACTTCTTTCCTGCGTGGGTGCCCAGGCACTGCACCAGACCGCCCAGAGAGGTTGTGGCGTCTCCCTCTCCGGACACTCAAGGGCCGTCCGGACGCCCCCCGTGCCGTGTGCCGGGGCCGGGGCGGGCCCAGGTGGCCGCTGCGGTGCCTCGGGCCGGGCCCGGCGGAGGCG